>JAQIXB010000649.1:0-15253 GCA_034697405.1 Mesoplophora pulchra | reverse complement strand
GCGCCGAAAGCGTTGACCAATGAGAGATCGCGTGAGTATCAACAAAAAATGGCCCACAAATTCCCTGCGAAAGTGTCTTCCGTCGCGAAAAGCGCGAGCGGCGGACACCGCAGCAAATGGCGCCGACGCTTTGTGCGTTTCAGTGGTCAGCACGACTCGTTCCTGGACAACGACCCGACGGTGGCGCATCTCACGCGGTCGTGGATGCGCGGCGCGTGTTTGTGGCACAGTTTGTTCGGCGAAGACGACGACGACGACGTCCACGTACGCAGCGCCATCTCACGTGCGCGTCTCACAATCTTTGCAGGACTTCGACGGTTTTTCCGACGCGACTGCGCATGACCTTCAAGCATCGGCAAAAGCAGCCATGACCTCCAAACGACGAAAAGACGCGCCGCGACAACGAAAGACACGGACGCCGCCAAAAGAGACGCCCCGAGAGACACGAGAGACCCCGACACCACAAGAGACACCCGAAACGACGCCCGAAGAGACGCCGAAAGTGACGGAGCACGTGCGACAAATGGTCACTCATTACGGTAGGTGGCGCTTATGCGCACTTTCTGACGTGTTTTTAGCGGACGTGATGACGCGCCGTCGGGACGCTGATGCCGATGTTGTGGCCGCGAAGATGCGTCGTCTTTTGAAAGCCCAGTGGGAGGGACGATTAAAGAAACGCAGTATTCTCAGAAAAGCGCGTCTGAACATCAACCGAACGACACTTCTGCGCATCCGTCATCCCGCGAACTTTGACCTCTTCTCGCGGGAGGAGCCAAGACGTGGATCTGGCCAACCAGGATTCATCACGTGCGCTATTTGTGGTGCCACGAAATACTATTCGCACGTGCAACGGTAAGACATGTATTTAACACGCGTTTAACACGTGTTTTAGGCGTTATGGTCAATTCTCGTGTGAACCGTGTTCGAAGTTCTTCGCGCGTTTTCTTAAAGACCCGAAACAACATTTTTGCGTCGCGACGGGTGAGACCACATTCTCTGACGTCACTGACCTTTGACCCAATCACAGGCGACTGTCCGATCGCGCCGCGCGCGCCTGCGCGGTGCAAAGCGTGTTGGTTGAAAGTGTGTTTGCAGAAGTTCTCGATCGACGCGGCTACGCGCGGCGCCGTGACCGCGCAGTTCGCGCCGAAACTGCGCGCGGAACCCAACGTCGCGCTCATCACAGTCGCGACGGGCGACGCGCCGGCCGCGGCAGACCTGCTTATGGTGGCTGAGGAGCGAGGGCCGCGCGTGAAACGCGTTTGTCGTTCTGCACGTGGGGCACAACGCCCGCCAATCGCACGTTTTGACGGTGCGTTGCGCGTGTGTCTGAAGAAGCCGAAGAAGTTTCGATGTCGGGAATGCGCGGGATGCAAAGCCGCTGATTGCGGCACGTGCACATATTGTCTGGACAAGAAGAAATTCGGCGGCGCAAACGTGATCAAACAAGCGTGTAAATTTCGCACGTGCGTGCGATTCGCAAAGAAACGATTGCTCGACGCGCTCGCGTTCTGCGACCGCGCGTGCCTTAATAAATGACGCATGCGCGACAAGACCTGTCATGATCGCGCTGCTCGTGCTCGCGCTCGTCGCGCGTGGCGCGTGTCGTGCACGCAGCGCGCCGAACATCGAAGCGCGGCCACGCGCGCAGACAGTGCGTGCCGGCGACGCGGCCGTCATCACATGCGCCGCCGTCGGCGAGTACCCCGTCGTCGTGGCCTGGCGCGTGAATGACGCGCCGCTCGACGTTGCTTTGGACGCGCGCGTCGAGATCACCGAACAACTCAGTGCGACGCGCGTCGTGTCCACGCTCAGGATCGCGGCCACAACGCGTCGTGACTCGGCCACGTACGCGTGTCGCGCGACCAACAAGTTCGGCAGTGACGAGACGCGCGTGCAGCTGCGCGTGCTTGAAGCCCCGGACGCGCCTTTGCACGTGCGCGTGCTCGAGCGCGGCAGTCACGACGCGCGTGTCGCGTGGACGGCTGCATTTGACGGGAATGACGCACTCGTGAAGCACGACGTCACGTGTCGCAACAATGACTCCGAAGCATCTGTCGTCGTGGACGGCACAGAAACGAGCGCACGCGTCGTTGGTCTGCGGCCTTTCACCGAATACTCGTGCGAAGTGCGTGCCTCAAACTCCGTCGGTACATCTGTGCCGAGTGTGACCGCGAATGTCACGACGGCGGAAGATGCGCCGTCAACGGCGCCACAGGACGTGCGTGTGGAAGCCGAGGACGCGACATCGGCACTCGTGACGTGGTCGCCGTTGGCGCCGCGCGATTGGAATGGCCACGCGGCCGGATATTACGTGGGATACCGCGCGACGCGCGATGACCACTTCCTATTCAAGACGTTGGACGCGACACGCGCACGCGCACATCTTTCGTCGCTCGCGCCTTTCACGCAGTACGTGGTGCACGTGCAGGCGTTTAACGGCGTCGGCGCCGGACCAAGAAGTCGCGAGGTTCTGGTCACGACACTCGAGGCCGCGCCCGGCGCAGCGCCGACGGGACTCACATGCACGCCCGCAACATCTACGGCCGTGCGACTCTCGTGGTCACCACCACCACGTGCACTCATGCACGGCGCGCTCACGGGTTTCTTGCTGCGCATGCGTGGTGCAAAAGAGCGTATCGTGAGCACGAGCGAAACTCGCGTGAGTGGACTCACGAAGTTCGCCAACCACTCTTTTTCCGTCGCCGCTCTGACCAGACGTGGTGTTGGCCCCGCTTCCCAAGAAATCACGTGCGCCACACTCGAGGACGCGCCCGACGCGCCATCGGCCATAAAAGCGGTGGTCGCTGCTCCCGACGCCGTACTTGTCGTGTGGTTGGCGCCTGCGCATGCGCACGGCGTCCTCACGCACTTTACGGTCTTTTGGCGCGAACTCAACAATGCAACGCGTGGCGCGGCAGCCGTCGCTGCGCATGCGCGTCGTCACCGCGTGCACGGCCTGCGTCAGGACACGCCGCACGAATTCTGGGCCACGGCCAGCACCGCGGCCGGAGAATCACCGACGACGAACGTCGTGTCGCAAATTCCGTCAGATGTCGTCGTTGCGCGCGTCGCGAGCATTGGACGCGCTTTGCACGCGTCGCCATTGGCTACGCTTGACTGTGACGTCGTGGGCGCTGCGCCACTCACGCGCGAATGGACGCGCGACGGCGTTACGATGCGCGCACGCGCCGACGGGAGTTTACGCGTGCGTGTTGCGGGTAATTACACGTGTTCGGCGAAGAACGATTTCGGTGAAGATACAACGACGTTCGAAGTGGTCACCGAAGCAGGTACTGCGCGTGCGCAGACGCCTCTCACACTTTCCGTAGACCCGCGCATGCGTGTCACGACGCTGTCCACCAGCTTCGCGTCCGCAACTTTCGCCGTCGCGGCCAACGACAACGACCTCGAAGTTGTGTTCCGCGCGACGGACGCGCCCGACTGGACAGCGCGTCGCGTGCCCTCAAATCGCACAATCACGATCGATGGCCTCGCGTGCGGCGCGCAACACGAACTGTTCGCACGTGCAGACGCGCGTGCAAGTGACGTCATCACGTTCTCGACACGTGGCGTTGTGGCGCATGCGCGAAAGGACGACGTTGTGCGCCTCGTGAACGCGACGACACTCGTCGTTTTTCCGCGGGCGTTCCTAGCGTGCGGCGCGCGCGTCGTGGTCGAGTTCCGCGCTTCGGGCGGCGCGTGGACGGCGCTCACACCGACGTCAGAACCGCTTGTGATTCCCGTGAACGCGTCGCTGGCGCCTTTCTCGCTGCGCGTGACGGCTCGTGCGCGCGACCAGCACACGACGGTCGCGGAGTACGACGTGGAGGTGGCGCATGCGCAGGACGACGCGCGCACCGACGTCACGACGCTCATTTCCGTCGCGTCTTCGTGCGTCATTCTCGCGTCAGGTGTCGTGGCCGTCGCGTGCATCGTCGCATACAACAAAGACGCGCGACCGACGCGTCCGACGCTCGTGCTTCGCGAGACGCGCGACGTGCCTCGTGGCCGTCTCCCGAGCGTGCGTGTGCCGGTCGCGACGCTCGCTTCCGACTCCGACTCTGATTCGACGATCGCGCCGTACGCGACGTTCAGACCCGATTCTAAGGACGACCTGCGCACATTTTCGGTGCGCGTGCGCGAGGCGCCCGACGATGACAAGTGCCGTGCGTACGCTGTGCCCCCGAGCGTGACGTCAGGGTCGTCGGCGCAGGACGAACTCGCGCATGCGTACGAGTGTGGGAAGCGCGCGTTGGACGACGTTGACAGTGATACTGATCCAGGTAACCATAGCAACGAAACTTATCTCACGCTTTCTTTAGGCATTCGGGAGTTCACAAAGTCTCCGCCGCGACCGAACGAGCGTCGGGCGAGCGAAGCGCGTTACGCGTCGTCGTCGTCGTCATCATCAGAGCGCGTGCACGCGCGCAGCAATTGGAAGCGCATCGACTGCTGATACTTTTCTACTTTCGTATTAAAACGCGTTGGACGCGCGCGGCCACGCCACGCGTCGCCGCGCGCGCGTCCACGTTCCTTGTCCATTTCAAGTTCTTCGAGCTTTTGCGTGAGTCCGAGTTTCTGTTGAATCGCGATGCGCAACAATGAGTTGAGCGTCTTTTTCTCGTCGTCAGATGCGCGCAATTGACGCGCCATTTCGTCATTTTGCGCGACGTAGTCCTCGCAACGCGCGGCGAACATCGCGCGCAAAGACGCGAAAGTTGCCGCGTCTTCCTTAAGTGCCTTAAGTTCGGTGCGCAGTTTGGTCATGGTTTCCGTGACGACGGCTTTTTCCGTTTCATACTTCGACTTGAGGTTCGCGAGCGCAACTTCCGCCGTCTGTTTATTGGCCTTAAGCACCGTTCTCAAAGTCGCGATTTGTTCGCGTTTCGTGCTCAACAACGACTTAAGACGCACGAGTTCATCGCCGTCGGCGTCGTCGTCCGCGCGCGGCGCTCGTCGTCCCTCGACCGTTGTTTCGACGGCCGCACGCAAATGACGCACCTGGTCACGCAACGTCTCGGCCACACGCGCCGGGTCCGTTCGAACGCCTTTCGTAGGCACGCGCAGCCGCTCTCGCAACGCCTCAACACGTGCGCACCACGTGCTTGGGGCAGGTTGCGCGTGCTCGAGCATGACGCGCGAGGGCGTGGCGCCGTTCACGAGCGACACGTGATGGTACAACGCGGCCAGATCTTCAGATGTCGCGATGAGGTCATCGCTCGTGGTCACGAGCCACGCGCTTAACTCGTCGTTCAACGCGACGAGCGCCTGCACGTCCGTCGTGTCCGTGGCAGCGGGCGCGCTCAGCGCGCGTCGCAGACGCGCGAGTTCCGGGAAGTCATCGAGCGCGGCGTCGGGCGCGTCGGCGGCCGCGCTCAGCGCGTCGAGCAACTTGTTGAGACGAGACGTCGCGCCCTGCGCGTCGTTCTGCGCGCGCTCGAGCGCGGCCTGCACGTCGAGCACGCGCGTGGCCAGCGCCGCGCGTTGCGTGTCCGCGTCCTCGAGCGCGCGTTCGAGACGCTTGATCTCCGTGAGATGGACTTCACCGAAAAGCGATCCTTCGAGCGACGACGGCTGCGGACTCTCTCGTAATTCGGCCTCAATTCGCGTCAAATCGTCGAGTTCGTCTGCAAAGAGTGTGAGACGCGTCTCATGCGCGCGCTCACCGTGGAAGCGAAAGGTGGCGCGACGATCGATCTCCTTCTTCAACGCGTGTTTCTGTTCTCTTTCGAGCGCGAGCGCCTCCAACGCTTCTTGTGTTTGACGCTCGGCAATCTTCCGTAACGCGCCCATTTCCTCGGTCTGCGCGTGTAACGCGGCCACATCTTCTGCCAGACGTCGGGCCTCGTGTTTCGCGGCCTCAAAGTCAACGCACGCCGAACGCAAAGACGACGCTTGTTTCTGCAGCTGAATATTCTCGTCCTCGAGGTCGTTGTTGTCCGTCTGAAGACGCGCTTCACGCGCACGCGCTTCCTTCAACTCGGCACGCGCCGCACGTCTGTCCCATTCAGCTTCGGCCAATTGACGCGCCACTTCGGCCGCATCGGCAGTGGCACGTTCTCGCTCTCCTTCGGCGCGTGCGAGAGCAGCGCGCGCCGTCTTAAGTTCCTTTTCGAGGTCGTGGAGCGTCGTGGCGAACGTGGCCTCTTTTGACGCCGATTCCCGTAGAAGACGTTCTTCGGACTCGATGCCCGAAGACGCGCTTTCGCGCTGCACGGACTGAGACTTCGCGAATGCCTTAAGAAGAATGGTTAAGACGGTGTTAAAGACGTGATTGTTACGTCTCTGAGTTCGTCGTAGTCACGTCTGAGCGTCTCAAGCGCGGTTTCCAATTCGTCCGATCGCCGTTGAAGCTCCTCCTTCTCATCGAGCAGCACGAGACCATATTGAGCCGATTGAACTTTTTCCGCCGACGTCTGCGCCAACTCGCGGTTAAGACGCTCAACCTCCGCTCGCAGCGCGTCCATCTCTGCGCACGCGCGCGCATGCGCAGTCATGCTCAACGCCTCGAACTTCTCGATCCCGTTGAACTTCTCGGCGCTCAACGCGCTCGAAGCGATCAGCGACGCCGATGACGCGGCGCCCGACGTCGCGCGTCTCGCAGTGCTCGTGTACGTAGGGGCGTGCGCGTGCTTTGCGGTCGCAACGCTCGTTGTGGTCGCGCTGCTCGCGCTCGTAAAAAGCGAACACGAAGAAGAAGACGATGAATAGACACTTTATTAGCGAATAGATCAGTCCCAGAAACACGTGTTTGCACGTGACACGTGCATATCTTGCATCTGCGCGAGAGTCTAAACAGCGATGAGCGCATGCGCAGCGCGTTCTCACCTCGAGCACAACCTTTATATGCGCTTTGATGCCGCACGCGCGTTCTTTCAACACGTGCAACTCCTTCTCGAGACTTCTTTCAATACGCGCGACGAATATGGCCACTTCTTCGGGACGCAACTCGACGAAGAACTCTTTTCCCACGCGCACGAAAAGCGTTCTTTCACGGCTAAAAAGAGCGTCAGACGCGCGTGCGTTGCACGTACTCACGCCACGCATTTGACGAAGAACGAGCACCCGACGTCGCTCAACGCGTGCACGCGCTCCTCACTCATCGCTTCGGCCGCGCGTCGCACGGCGGCGTAATCCGCGAGTTGTGCATGCACGTGCGTTTGCGCGTCGAGCACGTGTTTGAGATCGCGTCGAAGAACGTCGTTCACAAACGATTCATATGTCGCCACTTTCTCCATCTGCGCATGCGTTATGACGTCACTTGAAACGTGCTTTCATTAAAAAATGTTCGCAGTTTTTGACGCGCTTTTTAATGACCAAAAGTATGACATCATTACAAAAGAATCGTATCTTTTGATGGCTCAACATTTCGATCAAATGTCATCTTCGAATGTGAGTTTATTGTCTTTGAATCATCTCATGTTTGTTTATAGTCAATGGACGCGCTTTTATCGCGTGTGAAGACATCGTTGTCCGCATCAAATACACGATTCGATGGCATAATCACGATGTATCATCTAATATCTGAATGTGATGACGATATCTTTACGAAGAATGCATTGTTGTGGAGTCACTTTTGCATCAAACATTTGCAGGTATTTTAATGCATTTCTTTAAATGATTTAAACAATGTTCAAAGGAATCACGAAATGACGTCACGTTTCGAACGATACGAAGAATCGTCGACAAAATGCGTGTTTTTCCCGAATTAGTTCGTGACGCGTCAGTTTCTATCGCTCCTCAAATTGTGTCCATCATCATGAGCGAAGATTCTTTATCAGCGATCGAATGTCTTTCTTCGTTGTGTACGACGTTCGCAGGTTCTTTTGGTGCGAAACGCACTTCGATCGAAAAGTTCGTTTTGATGCGCGCCGAAGAAACATCGCACAAAGCGACGATCACGGTAAACAAACTGTTTGCGCCATCTTTTAACCGTTTCTTTAGGCTTTGGCTTTTTGTCTCTCGAAACTTTCTTCGTGCGGTGGTCGCGGAAATCACGGCATTAATCACCGCAATTTGTGGACAGAATACGTGAAAAGAGCGATCGTGACTTTGGACGTTCTTTTGACCATTTACGACGCTTCAAACGCCGTGAAAAGCGATGAAAGCGCGAAAAGTCTTTTCGTTGCGCCCGAAAGCGATGACGTCATCATCCGTGGATTCAAAGTCATTCATCGAATTCAATTCACGACCGAATTCATCATCTTTTTAATGACTGAAGAATTCGCGACCGAAGTTCAATTACCGATTAACGCCATTTTGGAAATCGTCTTAAAAATGTGTTCAGTGAATTGCAATGATCTTAAAGATGATCATTCGATGGATGCGCACATCGTACGTCTTTTAATCCCCGTCATTCACGAAAACGCCATCAAAATCTTAGAATCGCTTATTCTTTGGTATTTATAACACTTTTTAGTCGATATTTATGCTCATTTTTAGCGCAAAATCTTCGTGTGTCACACATTCATTCATCATCAATAAGATTCTTTTGCGGACATTACAATGGACATCGGATAACGGTTCAGATAAAAGAAAAGCGTTCATTTCTTTGCGGACGAAAGTTTATGAAACGATTGAAATATGGAGCACGATCTTAGGATTTAATTGCAATTTTATGGCAATAAATATCGGGACATTAATTGATGAGCATATCAAAGACTTTCGATCGGATGAAAACGTCGTAAAGGTTCAGTTATGACACAAAATGACTCATTTCTCACTTTTTTACGATTTTAGTTAAACGAAAATAAAGCAAAATTAAAGAGAGAATCGTTTTCTTCGAATCGTAACACAATTTGTGTCCATTCAATTAAAGGTACGATTTCTTTCAGAATCTGATTTTTAATCGTTTTTTTAGCATTAAAAAGCATCATTAATGTGAACGGACCAATGATTGAAGCGGATCATCATTTGAAATTACACAAAATTACGATCGAATTGTTATTGAACATCCAAAGGTACTTTCAATTCTTTTGATCGTATTTGACTTTGAATTTAGGAACCGCATGAATCCACGACCACCATACGATCACGATCAATGCAGAAAAGAGTTATTACATCTTTTATTGGCATTACTGTTAAACTGCAACAATGACATATCACCACCGATGCAACTGTCATTGGCTATCATTTCAAATTTCGGGTCATGTGATGACAGTGTTTCGGTTAAAGAGTTTTGTAACGATTCAATTCCCGTTTTAAGTGCTTTGATTCACCCGAAAATGCACGTGAAAATCATCGAATCATCAAAAGACATCTTTAATGACGTTTCTTCGCAAATGAACGAACCATTAACATTTGAAGATAATCATGTTAACGATGAAATGAAAGAAAACACTGAAACAATGGACACGTTAAGTGAGACATCATCGGAGATTTCCATCATCGAAATTTCAAAGAATGAAACGATCGTTAAAAGAGTTTATGAATTTTCTGATGATGATTCACCATCAGTTAAAAAAAACAAAAATCACGATGATGTAAAAGAAATGCTCAAAGATTTTTGTGAATAATTTTTATTCAATAAATGTTTTACTTCACTTTTAGACCGGTCTTTATTTGTGATAACTCACGCTCTAAGGGTGTATATACCTCGAGTTACAATGCTTTATAAGACACGGTCTAAAAATTGGGGTAAAACTGATATATATTAAAATTTGTAAATGAAAACATTAAATAAAAATGAAAAATAATTATGAATTAACATTACGATTCCTTAAATTATATTCTGATGCGACATAAGATTGTAATTTCAACGCATATTGAAAGTCTTTGGTTATAATGTCCCCATTCATATCATGCGGTATTTGTCCACATTCTCTTAACCTTTTGATGAGCATGAGACTCGCATTTTCCTCTTTAAGTCTTTCTTCAGAATCCTAAACAATGTTTGAGTGAAAAGTTACTTTTTGCGATTTTAGTTACTTTTTTCAAAAGATCTTCGTATTCCTTTCGCAGTTCACCATCATTGTAATAAACGCGTTTAATTTCACTTTTGGCATAATCACCATAATCACAGTCAATGCTTTCGATGTTTGGAAATCGTTCGCATATTTCATTCCTAAACATTTTACGATTAAAATGAAATTTCATTTAAAGTCAAATGAAAAGTCATTTACCATTTCTTTTTATTAATTAATGTATTGTTTTTAGCGGCATAACGTGCCCATGAACTGAATCTGCGGCGACAGAACGGACATTTCAAATTCACATCATTAAAATGCCCGTAATAACACTTCAGACAAAGATCGTGGTCACACGGGAGCTATAAACACAAAGGCCTTAGAAACACGCGAAAAGCATTGCAAAATACCGTCACGGGCTTTATCATTAGCGATAAACAAATTTTGCATATCATATCATCGTTAACCAATTCATTCGATGATAAAGCGATGTCTGAGCATTTCTTTGCGTATGTATGATCGTGATAAATGCAGAAATAATCGTTATTAACCGCCATTACATGAAAATGTTTAAAAATGACACATTTAAAGAAATTCTTTTATGGGCGGAGCTCTCTTTTAATTTGAAAACAGACGATTCATTCATTCACTCATTGTTATGTTTAAATCATTTTAAAAATTTAAATCGTGTGAAACGCCGTCACGTGATCATTAACACGTGACGGTCACTCTCACATCGAATGTCATTACCTTTTACCCGCTTTTAGGACCCCTTTTATAAGACCATGGTTATAAGAGGGGTTTTAAAAAGGCCTTTTGACGTTTGTATTGTGAATGTGTGATTTTTTAAATTTTTTATTTATATTATAAAAGTAATAATTTATATTATTTACAGAGTGATTGAGGATCAAAGTTCGTTTTTGTGCTTAAATTTGCCATGATATGCTTTGTTTTCAATGGTCACTTCATCCAAACGCTTCTGATCGATTAAAAAGTCTTTAGCGTCATATGCCTGAGCCCCGTCTTTGAACATGAAAATGGCTCTGTTGTCACTGATGATGAATCTTTCGGCGATGATGTGATTGTTCATGAGAGAGCTCTGCCAAAACTTCGTGATTTCGTCCGTTTCTTCACGCGTCGGATTATCAGAAACACTTACAAATGCCATCAGCGTTTTTCCCTTTTTACTCATTTTTAGTAATTTTTCCGGTTCTGACATGTCCATGTTTGAGATGTCAATTTTCGGAGATTCCCGCAGATGTTCGGGTAATTCATCGTTTTCTAAAGGATCATCGCCCTCTTCCCATTGATCGTAGAGTCGTTCCATATCCGCATCGTTAAAGTCTCTGATGTCCTTTTGAGCCCATTTTGGCTTTGATTTTTCACAATTCACAGATAATTTCATTAATAACACGATGAAAATGAAAATGCAAATTTTGTTCATAATTTTCATTTCATTGAAAGTCTTTAATTTCGAAATGAAATCGTTTGTGGACACGTGATATTCGATGATCAAATATCGTTTCATAAATATCGATATCATAACACGACTCTCATTGTGACGCAGAAATGCACTGAATGCTCATCATTGAATATAGAGTCAGAAATTAAAAGGAATATTCACTTAAAACTTTCATCATTATATTTAAAATCAAAGAACAAAGTGTATTCACACATCAAATATCAAAAGAAAATGCTTATCATATGCATTTAATAAACGATACTCACACTTTACAAATGGGAATATTTGGGCATAGTCCGACACTAGTTTCACACGATGGCGACAGTCACAATGAGAATCGTGCCATGATCGTCACAATCTGCATCGATATGCATCGATTAGCTTTTTATCGTTCATTTTAGAAACTCATTTCTAAGACATTAACGAAAAGCATTTAAATCATTTTTAAATCATTTTTAGATTTTTTCATTAAAACATTAAATATTTATAAATAATAAACGTAATTATTACGGAATATAAATGACACAATTGATGAATATCCATTTTTGTTGATATACAAATGGTTTTTGTGAAAGACGATGATCAAAATTAATGAGAAATTAATTTTACATAAATATTGAATAAATTGAAGTAAATCTATGGCCGGAAACTTTTGGCAGAGTTCGCATTTGTAAGTGATTTGCATTTTAAAGGATTTGCATTAAAATGGTGTTAAATGTCCACAGTCAACAATGGCTTCTGAATCGTCAGGACCTTTTAAGAGAGCGTCATCATGATCTTCAGATCCTCACTGAAGAGGAATATCAAAAATTAATGATATTCTTTGCGAATCGTGAGTAAAGAGCTTTTAGATTATGGTTAAAAGAGGTGTTTCTGCAGTGATTCAGGCATTGGGTGAACAGTTAAAGGTGAAACAACAGGTGATTGCGACGGCCGTCGTTTACTTCAAACGCTTTT
The DNA here is from genome assembly GCA_034697405.1 of Mesoplophora pulchra. NCBI lineage: Eukaryota > Metazoa > Arthropoda > Arachnida > Sarcoptiformes > Mesoplophoridae > Mesoplophora > Mesoplophora pulchra. Next base: position 2,926 of record JAQIXB010000649.1, on the reverse strand, counting down.
ACGTCCGAAATTCACTGAAATGCATCGATCCTTTGCTGATGGCCCCGACGTGCGTCTTTTTGGCCTCAAAAGTCGAGGAATTCGGAGTCATATCCAACAGTAGACTGATCTCGACGTGTCAGGCCGTCGGTACGCATCCATCATTAACGTTTACCATTTTCATTTCCATTGTTTTTCAGTGAAAAACAAATTTTCATACGCATATCCTCAGGAATTTCCGTATCGCATTAATCACGTTTTAGAATGCGAATTCTATCTCTTGGAAATGATGGTAATTAATCATCTCATATCTTAAACGATATGTGTTTAAATTGTGCTTAAAAAGGAAAAGAGCGTTTTCCTCATTTTTAGCTCATGTTTAGAGCTTTTTCGGGATTTTGAGAAATAATAGTAAAGAAAAGAAACATTTTTAATTTTTAAATTAGAAAAATCTCAAAACGTTCTTTGATATACTATTTTAAGACATAAGTTATTGACATTTTTTATTGACATTAAAACACATTTTGCTTTAAATTTGCGTCTTTATCTTTGTCAGGACTGTTGTCTCGTTTTGTACCATCCCTACAGGACATTGACGCAGTTCGTGTCGGAATGGACCAATAAAGACACGATTCTTCACATGGCATGGTATTGACACATTTACAATAAATTGCATTAAATGGTCTTTTTAGGAATGTATTAAACGATAGTTACCGAACGGACGTGTGTCTTCTTTATCCGCCGTATCAAATAGGCTTAGGTTAGTATATGAATAGAAAGAGTGTGTTTAATGTTGTGTCTGAAGCGTGTCTTCACATGGCATGTGTCATTCTTCAACGTGACTACAAACAATGGTTCGCAGAGCTAAACACGGATTTAGATAAAGTAATCTCTCATTTTCTGTCGCAATGCATTAACGTTTTTTGTAAAGATTTTAGAAATCACACGAATAATTCTCAATTTATATGAATTATGGAAAAATTTCGACGAAAAAAAGGAAATTCCGGGTTTGTTGCAATCCGCGCCTTAAATGTGTAATGATACTAATTGTATTTAATTTTCAGGGCTTTTGTCAAAAATGCCAAAACCAAAGTCTCAACCCTCACGGTAATTGCTTTTCTTAAATAAGTTCCTTATGCTTTATCATAACGGGAGATCTGTGATCATCAAAAGGAGCTTTTGGCACACATTATCTTCGAAACTCTTTCGCTAGTAAATGACTAGTCTAACTCAATTGTGTGCCCATTTAATTTAGTGAATAATAAAATTAAGAGCAAAAAAAGATTTAAACATTTTCACATTTCATTAGGCCCCCTTCGCAGGGGGGAGGGCAATCGGAGGGACAATCAACCGGCACCAATTCGTCGTCATCATCTGCAAATAGTATATCTCAAACCAATTGATGCATCTTTAAAGTGATCGCTTTTTACAAATTGTAAATACATTCAATTATTTACTATATATACATATATGTATATTTTCATGGTTTAAGAGTGATATATTTTAATATAAAATGACGTCATTTATATCTATCGGTGATTTGGGGTGTGATAATCTCTTTCGACTCAATTAACATGACCCGTGCTTTTTACCCGTGATTAACCATTATATTAAGTAATGTCTTTGCATATTTTAAAGAATCATAATAAACATCTTTATTAAAATGTTACGCAATTACTTTTCTTCTTTCACTTCCTTTTTCCCGCCTCTGATGCGTCCCGTGCGACGCGCAGCGATTAGTCCGACCTTTCGACCCGCGGACGCCGATCTCCGCACCGTCGACGCTTTACCGATATGCTGATGATTACCTCCGCCGTGAGGATGTTCCACGGGATTCATGGCCACACCACGAACGATCGGCCAACAGTTTCTTTTAGCTTTGTATTTATGATACGCGCGTCCCGCTTTTAATATCGGTTTATCGATTCGTCCACCGCCGGATATAATGCCGACCATGGCCCTATTCGTCGATGGTATTACTTTCTTAGCTCCCGACGGTAGCTTCACACGTGTTTTCTATCGATAAACCATTAATAGTGTTAATGACATTAAAGTGTACGTACTCTCGTGTCGGGATTGTGAGAGATGACTGTGGCATAATTGCCCGAAGCACGTGCCAAACGCCCGCGATCCCCGCATTTCTCTTCTAAATTACAAACGGCTGTTCCTTCGGGCATGGAACCCACGGGCAGGACATTGCCGATCTGAAGAGCCGCTTTTCTCCCGCAATACACGAATTGTCCCGTGTACATTCCTTCGGCGGCCAAAAACAGCTCTTTCCTCTGCTTATATTTGTATGCGTCGCGAAATACGACTTTGGCCAAAGGTGCGCCGCGTCCGGGATCGTGAATTATTTCCTTTAAACAGATAAACATGAGTTCTTTCGTATTAAGCTATTGTTTCATTTTCAAAGATTTGTTTTGATCAGAAACAGCCTCTAAATTACAATATTCATTCATATTTTTTCAGTTAAATAATTCATCATTTAAAACAAATCAATTGACACATTTTCATTTAATTACTTTAATCACTCCTTTGATATATCCATGTCTTTCGGCGAAATCCAAAGCCCGAAGTTTTGGAGCGCCCTTTCGATGTTTATTATGCGATCTGAAGACAGATCCCGCGCCTTTTCTTTGACTGCGAATCACACGTCCCATTATGAGCCGAAATTCTGTTTCAATTAAACATTTAATTCCATTAAAATTCCACGTTTTAACGTTATTTAATCGTTAATTTATTAAATTCATTTAAACACTTACACATGTGCATATGTCTCAAAAAAGGAAAAGGAAATGACATCATGAAAATTCGTAAATGACCCCTCATGTCATTGCATTAAAGGCATGAACTGAACTATATCCGTCACATGCATCTTTATATCAATGTATGTCTGTGTTATTGTACCTATGGTCATGTGACGGACATTCTCTATTAACTTTCAAAT
>JAQIXB010000648.1:0-15261 GCA_034697405.1 Mesoplophora pulchra | reverse complement strand
GGTCCCTACCGGCACTGCCGGTATTTACATTTAAATAACTCACCTCACTTACACCGGCATGCCGGTATACCCCGGGGTATACCGGCATCTTGGAGTATTCACTTTATACCGGCATGCAGCTTTATGTGCGGGTATACGATATGTATTTTAATTATTTTTAAAAATATTAATTTTTTAAATTTGATTACAAAATCTTAAAATATTTTAAGAATTATTTTTGTGTATCCCATAGATATCCCGAAATATAATGGTAAATAAATTTTTAATCATCAAAATAATATTTGACATTCAATTATGGGTTTATACCGCAGGTTATGAGCCCTGACTTAAGGTCATTCTCTAAAAGTATGTTAATTACCATTACCATTAACACATAAATAAAATAAAAATTTTAATTTCTGATATCATTTTTAATATAAATAAACTATGATTTAACATTATTTAAAATGATTAAACATGTTTTTTAGGCCTGCATTTTGAAAAAATAAAATAAAATAAAATAAAATAAAATAAAATAAAATAATAATAATAATAATAATAGATCCGCAGTGATCAGAAACGGGTATTCGTGTATCAAAATTCTCTGAATATATATAAAATGTAATTTCATAAATGCATTTTATATAATTTAATAAATGCTAAATATTTTTGTACATTAACATTTCGTATATTAATATACGTGCGGATATTAAAAGGACTAAAAAGTGAGCGTACCTTTTTCTGTTTCTTTAGATGACTCTCGCAGTTTATTCATATATTCCGAACGACGATCATGTTCCTGAAGAAAATCCTAAAATAAATAAATAATATATAAATAAAAGTAAATAATGTATTTGTGATATGATCAAATACTAGTAAATTGAATATTAATGTCATAATATTGAAATATTTGGGGCATCAGAAACACTATTTAGGAAAAGTAATGCTTTTCCATGGATAAATATTAAATTAATAGTCTTCCGTCATATTTAATTTTTTAAATAAAAATTGCATTTTAATATAAATCATAATATAAATTTTACAGTGAATGCATATAAAATATAAATTTCTTAAATTTTTTGATTTTTTAAAAAAAATTTGAAACTTTAAAATGATTTTAAACATTTATTAAGTGTAATATAAACCCATTATTTAATTGAAATATTTTTATTTTTATATACTTTAAAATGAGTATTTATACCCTATGGAAATATGAAAATTATGTGCATCTCACTCATGTTGACTTTTATTGTAAATAATAAAATCAATAAAAATGATAAATTAATATTAAATTCATTTTCACATATCAATTATATAAATATTATATTAATATACAAAAATAAATCACTGTTTTTTAGTTTTCATAATTTTTTAAATAATGCTGAAAAAATATATTATGTTAAAAAAGTGTGTCAATATTCTTCATTATAAAATTATTTAAATATAATTTTCATCATTTCTTATATTAAATTAAATATTTGCAAAAAAAATCGCTAATTTATTGCATTAAAATAATAAATTTATGCATATATGATATATATATAAATTTGATTCTTTCCGATGCCCCATAATATTTAGTGTCCGTTTCAATTTATTAATGCGTGCATATTATATTATATTAAATAATAATTCTATGATTTGAAATTAAATAAAAGGAAAACATATATAATATATAATAAATGTAATAATAATAAATATAAAAAACTACGATTATAAAGCTTAAAGAGCAATACATATACATAGAGATATATACATTTATGATCGATAATATATAACCCAAAACCTCAGTACCATAACCAATGGAAAATGGGTGTAGAGACGTGTAAAAAGTGAGCACTGTCATTATTGAGAGAGAAAACATTTGAGACAAATTTAGTATATTATATTAGCATTATGGGAATGTTCTTTATCATCATATTATTTTCATTTTAATTATTGATACCATATTCTTAAGATATGCTTAACACACGGATACACCTCTGTTATGCAATATTCTTTTACTATTTTTTTGTTTTATATTTTTATATTCATTCTCTCATTGATTGTGGTGCTAAAACGTGCGTTTATGTATGAACTATGTCTATGTCTATCATATAATTATATATTATACATATTCAAATGGAATAGAAAAAAGAATTAATAATATGATAAAACAAAAATCATGATATAAGTGCATATTTCAAATACATTCTAATCATATATTTATAGACATACATCATATATATGTATGTATTATATGTCCATTAAATTTAAATTTAAATATAAATCGATGAATATAAAAATTTATGTATAAATAAATTTATAATTTTAAAATATTTTTTAATTATAACATATTAAAATAAATTCGAAATAAAATCGATGAAAATATATGTTAAATTTAAAGAAATGTGAACATAAAAATAACTGAATTCAAAAAATTTACATGAAAATTGAAAAGAAACGCATACATATAATACATTCGCGCATAATATATATGCGTGTAATGTATATGTATACACATAATAAAAAGGATCAGAGATAAGAGAGAATTGAAAAATGCATATGAATGAAATGGAATTTAAAGATATTGAAAATGCTGAAAAATGCAATATTTACCGCAATACAATAATGCAATGCACTGAAGTCAATTACTATCGTAACGTATAAATAAATTAACGATAAACGCTATGATAATGCACTCAATTAAAAGGTATAACAAAATATAAATATAAATATTGATTAATTAGTAACATGATGATATGATTAATCACAGAGTATTTTATTAGTAAAACGGTGATGAAAATTCACAATTTTGAGAATTAACAATGAAACGATAATCTCATGACACAGGAGCATTGGACGTGAATGGTAAATGATGAGAAAAACTTAAGTTATAATATAGCATCAGCAAAAAGCATGGCGTTTATTTTGCAGAGCATATTGATAGTGCTTTTGAGTGCTGTGAGTGCAATGCTCTTAAAATCGATGAGAGCATTGAGAACATCACCATCCACGGTGTACACTATCAATGCACACTATGAAAAGCCAACACTATGTACGCAGAGGCTCTATACTCAACTGCCTGAGTTTCGGGCTGAATTAAACTTATATACTATCCATTTTCTATAGGAAATAGCGAATAGTATCTGTATTCGCGAGCATTGTATAAGTATCATCAGAGTAACATATAGTGACATTCCTACTCTTTTCTATTCAGACATTGGCATTGCCATTGCCATATGTGTTATTGTATAGTGTACTGATATGATGAGAACATATCGACAGTGATAAAAGAATAGAAAGATGTAGCGTCAGCTGTGACCATTTTCACGTTTAAGATATACATTGACGATCGGACGCTCTTTTTCATTAGAATAACATTGCAATTTGCAGTATGCCATCATTTTTAGCCCTAAGATAATGAGAAACTAAACACTATCGAATGCATTTATGTGAAAAAATATCCTCAAAAATCATTGGCATATAAAATTTTACCAAAAAATATTCAATATAATGCTATTGAACATTATCGAATATCAAAAGAATATTATACGAATAAAGCATTAGAGACAAATAATACCATACAATTGTATATCAAATTTAAACTTTTACCTCTATTCTGTGTATAAATTTAAGTAAATCACCATCACGTGACTGATCATTGACATTTTTACAGAGTGTCGTTATATCATTAACTTCATCGTTGAGCCATTCAATGAGATCGTGAATATCATTTTTACTTAAAGATGCTTTCACAGTCATGCCGCTCATTCTTAACTTTTTAAGTAATAAATTACGGGCGTCTTTTAACATTTCCATATTCTCATTTAATATTATGGGGAATTTTTGTCCCAAAATTGAGAAATCACTTTCTATTTCCATTATCATTACCAAAAGCTGTTCAAAAGTTGTTTCATGGACCTAAACATAGTTAAATAATCGTTATAATTATAAATATTATTTGATTTATATTTTGCTATTAACTAATATTATGATATTATAATTATTATGTCATTAAAATAAAATATTTAATTTTTACAAAATATTTTACATCAGATCAAAGGTCTTTAAAATTAAATCGCAAAATTTAAAAATAATCCTTTACTTTTCATTTCAGATTTAAATAAATTATTTAAATTCATGAATGATTTTATGTATTAATATAAATGTATCATGATATTCTTATGTTTAATTCATATTTTGAATGTTTTTTTTTTGATAATATCTATGATCAAAAAAATTTAATGATTTTTCAAAATGTCAATCTTTTGAATTCATTGTAATGTAAAATTAAACAAAAAATAAAAAAATACATAAAAATATGAGATATTCAGTCATAGGCATACCGTGAGATTTTCAATTGGGGATTCATATGTTGACATATCAGAGGCAAATTTTTCAACATTTTGTAAATTCCATTGAAGTTCACTATTGATACTTTCAGTTACTATTTTGATCATTGAAAGATATCGTTCGATTATTATTCGTGCTTCGGGCAAACGTATTACGATCTAAAACGGTAAATAAAAAGTTAAACTTAAAAGTTAATTAAACAAAATATGTAAATAAACTTTCCTTTTTTAAATTAATTTAAGTAATAATAAAATAAATAAAATTTAAATAAATGTAAATTATTAAAGGATTATACATTCATTTTGTATGTTAAGCAAATAATTGTTATTTTTAAGTATTTAATATTAATTAATCTCTCATTTAACTAATTAACTAATAATTTTTATATATCACACACTAACGTAATGCTCTTAAAATTAAATTACATTATAATAAAAGAGGATTTAAATAATATATAATTTTTAAATATATATTTTATAAATTTATTTTTTAAAAATAAAGTTCATTATAAAGGGCGTATATTACCGATTTAAAACTATTTTCAACTTTAGTAACGTCATCCTTTTGTAAGAGACTAGAGGCTAACATCACAGTCATCATATTTAACCATTGACCATGCATTTCATCCTCACGAATCTATAAAATCAATCATTAACTAGTAAAGCAATAGCAAAAGGTATATAACCAAATAATGGTATTATTCTTTTTCTTTGAACATTCTTTTCATTTAAAGTGTACCTTTATTTGTTTGAGCGTGGACTTAGCTATTTCCACGTGAGTAATTTTGCCATAAGTTAAGTCAAATAGTTTTTGAACGTGTTCAATCCATGATACTAGTTCATTGAGTCGGGAGATGACATCTAAATTATTGCCATTGTTTTGGAGGCGCTCTCTTCTCCATGATAATTCTCTTACCACAGCATTCCATCTCTGATCGACTGTGTCCATTTGTTCCTGAAGCAGTGTACCGTCATTAGCAGAGCATTGTGCTATTACTTTTGTGCTCAAAACCTTTACGGTGCCATAAACGGGCACATGTATTTGTAACTGTGTAATTAGTATATCGTGATGCTTTTTAGCCGATTCAATGTTCAATTCGCCACTTGAGAAATGACTATTCATTAGTATCTTTTCAGTGGATTCTAACCATGAATTCACCTGTTTTAATGCACTTTCAAACTGTTGTAATAATTCACGGGCCCTCCACCATTGTCTGTGTCTTTTCATGAATATTTCCTTTAAAAGTGTCCATTCATTCCACATTTTTTCAATTATGTTTATCATTTGTTTATCATCGTCCACAATGTGTATGACTTTCTCTTTATAACACATTATTTGTTCGATTTTTGGCTTTATTTTGTTTATACACTCTTTAATTGTTTTCAGTGCAATTTCCTGTTTAGTAAATTCTTCGTAATCTTTGCCGTTTAATTCAGAATAATCGTTTAATTGTCTTTTTACAGCCGCTATTTCATCGCGCTTTTTGTTAACATTTGTGACAAATTCTGTCGCTGAATGAATATCTAATTTAATGGGAAATAATTTAGGAGATGATGATGATGGTGTGGATGCTGATGATTTCGGTGTCGGACTACTCTCTGTAGAATATGAACTCACATTATAATGCTGATCTGTCATATCATTGGTGTTTAAAGTTTGTGGAGAATCTAATGTGTCGGGTGAAATGGGAGATGATGTATGTTCAGAATTTGACTGTGAATGCGGCAAAGAATGTTGACATTTACTTTCATCAGTTAGTGATTCATTAGGGATTTTATTCGTGACATCGTTTTTATTTAATTCATTATCATTATCATTTTTTTCTAAATGTTTGATACTATCGGAGAGTTTTGATAAAACGTCTCTAACCCCTGCCATATTTGGCATTAATTCCAATATTGATTTTGCATTTTCATTTAAATCTTTTAATTTTTCTTTATTTACTTTAAGTTCATTCACATTATTTACTGTATTATCATATGATTTAATCCATTTACGAATTTCAATGACATTCGTATCAAAATCTTTACATAATTTTAGGCATTCATTAAATAATGTTAACTTTTTATTGACATTTTCAATTAATGATTTAAATCTTTCCTCAAAAATCGATATTTTATCTCTCACTTCATTGGGTGAATCGCAATTTTTTATAAGAATTTCAGCCCTTAAAATGAGTTTTTCCACCTCTGGACCCATATTATCAATTTGTTTCTTAAAATCTAAACATTCGTCTATCGTTTGTTTCACAGAAATTGGTTCATACGATTGTATCGTTAATGTGTTAATATTATTATTTAAATCATTGAAACGTTTTCCCATTTTCATGAGTTTAGGTTCAAAGTCAGAGGGGCATTGGAACTTTTTAAATTTCACAATTACTTCATTAAAACGATTCTATAATATCATTTAATAATGCATATTTACAAATATATTAATCACATACCATTTTATTATTATGCTAATACCGTGCGTAAACTTTAATATTTCAGTCTTACATTTTATTTTACCTTAGATTATTTTTTTTAAAAAAAATATTCTATAATAATATAAATATAAAAATAATAATTCCTCAAAAGTATTTTATATGAAAAGGATATTTTAGTGAATATTTTCACGTTTTTTAAGGTATAAAATAATTTCGATAAAAAATAAAATGAATATTTTTAAATATAAAATTAGATGAAAATTTACATCAATTTTAAGAAAAAGGAATAATGAAATAATGTATTTGAAATTTAATCTCATAGTATACACACGGCATATAATTGTATTATATAATTAGTATATATTTATTTATAGTTAACCTTTATTAGTTTGAGCTGTTCCTCGAGACGTGCTGCTGCAATATGACGATCCTGAATATGATACTTTTCAACATATTCATTCAGTGTTGAAATTGATTTTTCATATCCAATAAATTCCTTTTCCATTTTCTTAATGTTTTTTAATTATAAATAAAATATTAAAAAAATTATGAGACAAAAATATAAAATTTTTAAAATAAAATATTACACATGCATGAAACGGCTGTGTGCGCATTTTGCAATTAACAAAGATATCAGAATATTACGAAAGTTCTGAGTGTTTTTCAATAAAACATTTTTTAAGATTTGTAGTGGACTCTATGCAAATGTTTATGCGCATTAAGTCCGAAGTTAATTCTTAACATATGCGCATAAACATGTGCATAGAATTTACTGCAAAATCTCGAATACCGTATAATATATAAGAATTTATTATGCATTTTTTAAAATTTTAACTTTAAATATATGATTATGACCTCATACATGATCAATCAAAGTAATCGTATCATTTATAAAATAATATTTTCATATTTAATATTTAATGCGAATCTATAATATTATAATAATAAAAATAAATAAATTTTATCCTAAATATAAACATACATAATTTATATATAAAATTGAAAAAATTAAATTAACTTTTAAATTGCATTTTCTTATAAATTTAATTTTTAATATTTTAAACTTAAATTTTTCATTTCATAGCTACAAATTTTGATTGAATCTAAAATTTTAATATACATATATGTTTATATTTGCGCAGTCCTGCTTATGAGTAGTCATACGATATATTGAACATTCATAGCTAAAGCAAGTTACCGTTTTACCTCACTTTTTAGACCCGGTCTTATAGCGTGAGGGGTGATCAATTTTTTAGGATTTAAAAAAATGCTCATTTGATAAGTCTTATACCTCGAAAGGTGTGACTTTTCTTAATCCTCTCTATAGATTAACACAGCAAAATAATTAATTACATTCATCCATTATTTTAGAATAAAATGTCACATTCGTTTATATCCATCAAATAATGATTGTACGTTAGGTCTATATAAGTTACCCATTCTAACCTCGCGCTATAAGAACCGGTCTAAAATGTGAGGTAAAACGGTATTTAAATATTAAAATTTTGACTATAAAAATGTTCGAATAAAGTAAATAATGACTAGAGGCCTAAATTTTACGCGAAATTTTTGACCAAAATAAGTTTTATAAATGCCAAAAAAAGCAAAAAAAAGTTAATTTTTAAAAATTTTGAAAATACTAAGGGGGGAGTAAAGGAAATTTTTCGAGAAAAATGAACCAAAAAAGCAAAATTTTTTTAGGTCAAAGGTCATGTTTTTGATAGATATGGACACATATTTAATTATTTCTTTGATATCTCTTATGAAAAAAAATAAGTTTTTTACGGCGATTTTAGGTCTCTAATAATGACATTCGATTATAAAAATGTTTATTCGAATTGTTTCATCGATATTATCACCTATAATTTTCTAATATTTTGATTTTATTATGAAAAATTAATATTTTATGATTACCGTATTCCCGCACAAATAGCGGTATGCAGATATAAAGTGAATACTACAACATGCCGGTATATCCCGAGGTATAACGGCCGATATAAGTAAAATAAATGCGCATATTAATTGAACATCTTCGCATGTCAATTTGTGCATCGGGAAATTTAAATATGGGTATGAATAACATATAATTGGTGTAATCGGGTATTTTATAATTATAATTATAAAAAATAATATTATTAATAATAATTTTTTATGACGTATATTTGTAATGCCTCACTTTATACCGACAGTGCCGGTAGTGACCAAAAGGCTCTTTTTAAAAAAAATGGTTAGCCTCAGCTATACCGGTATGCTGTTATTTGCGCGGAAATACGATAATAAAATAATATTGATTTTTCATAATAATTCCAAAGATGTCAAATGTTCGATAATAAACTTTTTAATATGATTTTATCATAATTTATAATTTTTGAGTTCATATAAAAGCATTTGAAACTTTTCTAAATGTAAGTTATAAATAAAAATGAATCGATTTAAAAATTATATTAAAAATTTCATTCACAATTACTTTGATTAAAAAAGTACATTACAATGATAGACATAGAAACTATTCTCAATGCACTATAAAAAACACTATTACTTTTGTTAAAAAATAAATGCAGAGATTTTCGCATTAAGAAATATGAATGAATGACATTTTTAAATAATTAATAATTTTAAAATAAAAATGAAAATACGATTTAAGCTCAAAAATAGCATTTTCATAGGATTACTGAAGCTTTTTCACGGGAAATTAATTTCTTTAAAATATTCGAGAGCTGTGCTTTGGCAAAATGTACAGTATACATTACACCGAAGGAAAGAGTCGAGAGCCGAAATTGTATTTGAATTTGCGCGAGACTATATATCATATGTTTAATTATCATGCGCAAATTCATTAGCAATTCCAGTCCTTGATCTTTTTATTTGTAATAATATTAAGTGTATGTTTAGTTTTTTATTATTTCTGCCAAATTATGCGCAATTATATAGTTAATATTTCATTTTATCAAATTATTTAGTTATCATTAAAATGTAACATACATTTTATTCGCAAATAATTTGTATATATTTATAATAAAATCTTAAAAAATGTTTAGAATTTTATATAAATATGTTCATTCATTTTTAGTATAAATAATTAATGTCATATTTTATTCAAAAAAACTAAAATTTAAATTTATTTTTATATAAATTTTTAAATGCTTTACTGTATGTAAAATATATATTATATTCCATCATATTTTTTGATAAATTTTTAATATATGAATCATATAAATAACATTTTATCTAAAAATTTAGTATAAATACACATTTGAATTATATTCAAAATTCATTTAATCCATAGATAGTTCAGAATTAATAATGCATTTTGTATTTATACTCTATTATAGAGGTGCGCGATAATGTTCAAAATATTTGAATATTCCAAATCATAACTAACAATTGAAACATTCAATCACCGAATATATTATATAATCTCTATATTATATCATATATTATATCATATATTTATTTTGTGAAAATTAAATAATTATTTTAAAATAAATATATTTTAAGTGTATTATGAAGTATATTATGAAGAACTTATCTAATAAATTGAATTTATTTTGGCATAATGAATAAATGGTTCGTATGTACTTTATTTGTATAATATATTTTATGTAAAAATTATTTTTTATTATAATATAAAAATAATAAGTAAATTTTAAAATAAAAATATAAAAAAAGAAAAGCGTTATTATATTGTTAAACCTCTTTAATAATATAATTGAATTGTTAATGGGTTAAGAGTTAAATGATAAAATATTTATATATTTATTAAAAGTAAATATAAATTGTAATTTTCGTATTTTAATAGTTTAAAAAAGTAAATAAAATGTTCATAAATACCTCGACCTGTTCAGGAATGTCCTCAGCAAATACGTCATTATCCAATCGGCTCTGTAATTCTGTGTCGACATTTTGCATCCATCTTTGAATGGCTAAGACCTGACGTTCGCATTGTTGTGCCTCAGACATTGACGTTTCCAATTCGTTTTGACGTTCCTTTGCCTGACGGTTCAGATCTTTCCATTGTTGAACTAACATGTCAACATTCGCTTTTACACTGTCACTTAATATGTTTTTTGAGCATAAATCATTAGCAATTTCTTGGATCGTTTCCAATCGTTCCGATGGTCTGTTCCTTAAACAGTTTTCTAAATCCTATATTTTTATGAATATAAATAATTTAAAATGATTTAAAATAAAAGTGGTCATAAGTGGACATACATCGAGACTTTCGCAGATCTCTTCGGCATCGACGGCCGACTGTGGCGATCTCTTAAGTTTCTTTTCTAATTTATTTAACCATTCTTTTTCCATCATAATTAATCGTGTCATTTCAGCATATCTGTTCGATGAATGCTTAGCATTACTTAAGGCCTCAGCTATTGAATGTTCATGTGTATTGAGTGATTTCCTCACTTCATTCATACGCTGTTTCATGCTTTCGTGTGATTCCGTTGTAATATGATTTAAATTAATTTCATTTAATGATGAATCTAATTGTAAAACGTCATGCTTTTTGCTGCACACTTTTTCATTAATCGATTTTAATCGTTTAATGTGTTTTGGAATGTCTGACACTGTGCTGTTTATTGTGTTTTCGATTTCGTTTTTCATCGTAATAATCCATTTCTCACATTCACCAATTAATTCATTAATATCTTTTGTATTTTTTAAGGCATTTCTTAATTTTTCACTTTTTACATTTACTAATTCCTTAACCTTTTCCCATCGGTTATTAATTTCATTGATTTTTCCTTTATTTACATATTGATATTCATGAAAAAGTCGTGATGATAAATTATTTATGTTATCTATGTTTAGCTGTAATGTTTGGTTAATATCATGGTTAAGATTATTGCATTGTTCTAAATCAGTTTCTAATGTTTCGACATCACAAATGGCAATGTCTGAATTAAGAAATATAAACGCATCATCGAACCATTTATTCAGACTGTTAATTTCATCATCGATTTGTGATAATATTTGTATTATTTTTTCGATATTTTCAATTTTTTTAGTTAATTGACTATTGACAAAAGTCCACTTTGAATTAAGTTCTTCGACTTTCTTATTAAATGCTTCTTTCACTGTAATACTCATTTCATTATTCGATTTAATTATTTCCGCAGCACTGTCATTTACAAACTTTAAATTCAATGATTCACTTTTAACTGATTTTTCTAATTCCTGAAAACGCTTTATTCGTTCATCCAAAGAATTTAGATCACGATCGGATAATGTTAATAATGATTCTGAATCAATAGTAATTTGCACTTTTTCGAGCCATACATAGAGCGTGTCAATGGCTTTTAATAATTTAGTCGGAGGCTTTGCATTTAATGATAATGATAATGATTCATCATCACACATTTGATTGTCAATTGTATCATCATAATCTTTACATATAATATCATTAATTCGATGCTCAAAATCTGTTATCTTTTTATTGGTTTCATCCCAATATGATATAAAAGCTTTAATTTCATTGACATTTGAGTCATTGATAATCGAAGGCACATCATTGCATAGCTGTGATAATTCATTGGATATTTTTTGGACGCGATCACGTTGAGAATGCATCGATTTCATTCTTAACTAATAATAAATTTATAATAAATTTATTTTTAATTTTATTTTATGTCATACTTTTAATTGTCATTAATTAATTAATTAATCAATAAACAAATATTAATTTTATTGAAGAATTCATTAAAATTAAAGTGTAAAAACATTACTTATACTATTAGTAAATATATGCTTTTCGGGGATAACATATTTCTAACTATGTCATTCATGTATGTGATCAATAGTCAGAGCTGTGATAATATCGGAATTATGTAAATATAAATGTAAAATTTTAGAAACATTTTAAAAAATAAATTTTTTGTTAATTTATTTCAAAATCTTAAATTTTTATTAATATTTTAATTTCGAGATTTTAGAAGACAAAAATGTCAGCTTTATATAGAGGTCATACTGAATCATTTTCATATTTTAGTAATTTTTTTTATTTTAAAATATTGTAAATTTTAATAAAATTTCGAATACTGAATTTTGTAAAATTTCATGGAAATAATAAAAAATATAAATCACTGTTCTCGTGTTGGTTTATCCAATATTCCCACAGCTCTGATGATTAAATAAATAAATAGTGTATTTACTTTGCACGGTTCCAATAGTTTTGGAGCATTATCGAGACTTTCAATGGAATTTTCAGCATTATGAAGCCATTTATGATGAGAATCCAATACCCTCGAAATAGCATCAGATTCATTATGTAAACGATTCAATTCAACTAAAGTGTTGACTCTCTTTTGTCGTTCATCCATTGTTTGTTTAACCTCAATCCATCGCTCCTCAATACTTTGTAATACATCTTCAATTTTACTCGATTCTTCGCCGACTATTATTATACATAAAAAAGTAGCATTACAATTAACTGAAATTCAAATAATAATCAATGATAATGACATACTGGAATTTAGGTCTTCGACTATTTGTTTCCCCTGATTAATGAGGTCTTCGAATTCCTCTTTATGAACATCGACATCAGTTTCAGTATCTTCTAAAAGTACCTGTTGTTCCTCTAATGCTAATGATTCCCATAAAAGTGAACCATCGTCATCTTCAGTATCAATTCCGAGTGATTCTTCGACTCTCTCCAACCATGAGGAGATCGTATCCAAAGCTCTTTTCCATTCTTTAACTCTCCATGAGTCTAAACGCCTCTTTTTGGCCGATGAACTCGAAGATGTCGGAGTTACCGGAGGTGTGTCTAAATCGTGCTTTTCTGATGTCGAAGATGCTGATGAATTCGGAGATTTGTTTGTAGTGTCCAATGGTTTCGTTTGACTCAATGTTGTCAGATGCTCACCTAAAGATTCCATTCTTTGCAGCATCGAATCCCATTGATTCGTTAATTTTTCTAAATTCTTAGTGATGTCTATGGACGCCTGAGATCCTTTACTTAAGTTACTTAAAAGTATCTTTGCATCTTCGGCAAAACATGTCGAATGAGCCTGTTGCAGTTCCATTTCATTTTCGATTTTTTGCAATCTCTTTACTAAATTCAAAACGAACTTAGATCCGGGTGTGGTTTCGGCCGCAGCCTCTTCCATTTCCGATAATCTCCGATCCAATTTCATGAGCCAATGACTGAATTTCTTTTCACCGTCCTTTAGCTTTTCCCATGATGAGGATATCACTTTTAACACATTTCCACGGTCCTCAACGAACCGACACACGTGTGCCCATCGCTCACCTAAAGCCGTTAATTGATCCTCTAAATCCGCGAAAACACTTTCATACTCTGCATTAGTATCATCATCAATGACCACCATATTCGAAAGTAAATTCACGACATTCTGTTGTTTCACGATTTCCTCCTGAAGCTTATTATGAAGACTCAGCTGTTCAAAGACATTGTCTAAGTCTGTTCCTAAATCACTAAAATTGCTGATTGCGTCTTCGGCCGATGTCAGCCATGACCTGAGGTTTGACAATTGTTGTTTTTGAATCCGCATCAATGTCTCGTGTCTTTGGGACTGACGTTCCATCGCTTTCACTCTTAACTGTTCCCATCGATTATTAAGTAATTCCATCTGAAGATTGATCTCTTCCTTATGTTCGGCATCGCACGAAACTGAAGATATAAGTTCCTCACCCTCTTCAAAGATGTGCTTAATTTTAGTCTCATATTGTGTCAGATCATTCATAAATTCCTCATGAATTTGGAACAAATGTTTGGCATTCTCAATGCTGTTTACATCTGATGACACTTCAGAACTGTTCAATTGTTCCTCAGCCCCCAATAACCACGTTAAGATATCCTCTAAATTCGATTGATATTCCACCACTTTATCATGAGACTCCTAAACAATGTCATTATCATCATATAATGGACATTCTTTTGCATAATTAACATGATAAATCACTCACCATTTCTTCTGATTCTTCGTGCGATGATCGGTCATAGAAACTCATTGTGTTTTACGTCTTAAATATCGCAATCGAATGAAATGCGCGTGCGTCAATCGTAAAGTGCTTTCATATTTAAGAATAAGAATTATGTGAGTATTATGAGAGCATATTTAAAGTGCATTTAGCATTAGTATGTTCGTATATTCATATATTTTTAATATTTTATTTTTATAATTTTATCATTTTATATTATTATTTATTTATTTTAAACATATTCGAATCGAATCACACGATTATATTAATGTTTGAAATTATCCCAAAATTTTTCATCATCAAAAATCTAAAATAAATGCGCATATATTTTTACACATTCACAATTGGAACGTATTACATTATTATTAATTATTACATTAAAATTCGTTAATTATATATTAATAAATATTAATATATGTTTTTTTATATAATAAATAATAAATTATTGTTATTAAATGAAAGAATTTCCATAAATTATAATGTATATGTATATTAATATATATTTTTAACATTTATTTCAATGACATTTTAATATAATTAAGTTTTTCATGAAACTTTTTAAGGGTATGGATAATGTG
>JAQIXB010000647.1:0-15277 GCA_034697405.1 Mesoplophora pulchra | reverse complement strand
ATAAATATTTTTTATAATATTAAATTTCATAATATATTTTCTAAATTAAGTAAACATAATAAATACACATTATGTATATACAAATAATACAATCAGAATATGATACTATGTATACACTAAATAATTACATTTATTTCAATGTTCAGATAAATTATGAATAAATTACTATTATAATGTAATATATTACATTTAATGACATTTATGTATAAATAATTATGAATATTAATATTACATATTTCAATATAATGACATAATTTACGTGACTTTTACCAAAAGAATGAATTCAATAATTATACACATATATCTTAAGGTCAAAGGATTTACTATAAATGCACGTAATATAATCGATAATTTATTGCTGTGGTACTAAATGCTATTAAATCATATTTTAATAATTAATTATTATGTTTAATAAATTTTTATTTAATGATATGCATTTATAAAATTATAACAAAAATGATACTATTTTTAAGTCAAATATGACATATTACATTTATCACATGAATAAAATGCGATAAAAAATATCACTTTTTTATGCATAAAATAAATTCATTGACAAATATGTGAAAACATTTATTTATTTAAATTAAAGTAAAATATATTTAAACGTAGTTTTTTTAAACGTTCAAATAATAAATGGGAATTTTAAATTTATTCGCAATTTATTTTTTAAAAATAAAATTACTAAACTTATACTATAATATAGAATTATATTATTATATCGAATGACAATTATAGAACATCGCCTCAATTATAATCAAATAACACATTCTTAACAATAGGATGGCATTTAAGTATGCGCTATTTGATTATAATAGAGGTGATGTACTATCATTGTCATGCGATATTATTACTATATTTATATATGCAATTATATGCAGTTATATCCATTACTGTGCAGAATTTAATTATTATATTTGTATACGTTTATTGCGTATATATACACTCATTCTATTAACATTGTATATATTATCATGCGCAAATATTATTGCAAATGTTGATTGCTCATAATATAATATTATTAAACGCATTATACAATTCAATTACATAAAAGATCTTAGATGCTATTAGAACACAGTAATTTTATTACATATACATGCATAGTTCACGATGTTAATACCCATTTACCTCACACTTTAAAACATTATTTAAAGGACTAAAATGAGGAAATATCAAAGGGGATATGTTTTTAAAAAGCAATTATCCTTTAGCCCCCATTTGTGTTTTTTTATTAAATAACACTTTTAATAAAAAGCATTAACCCATACAGTCCTATCTGACTGTACATGAAAGTTAAGGAAAGCATTATCCATACATAGCTTTAATTTATGGCAAAAATTGAAATTCTGTCATTATCACGGTTTTTTGGTCTAAAGTCAAAATGTCATCATTTTTATAATGTAATAAAATGAATGTCATTCACACGCATATTCATTTTTTACATTCATACACATATTCAGATACAGAAATCATTTTTGACGCTGAGTTTTAGTGTAATATCTCAGTTCGCATATAATTACTCATTCATTATAAAGCATGAATATGGCTTATTTTTTAGACACTCATACAGGATTAATCGAAATTATTTTAGCACCGAACTATAGGGCTTTAAAGTATGTTAACTCAAACTTTAAATACAGTTAAAAGTGAGGTAAAATGGTATCTTATGGTAGGTATGGTGTAAAATAAGAATCGTGTAATTTAATAATATAATAATACACTGAAAGTGATAATACTATTTTATAGTATTAACATGTACATGTATATTATTATCGAATATAATGAATTGAGAATCATTACATTGATTAAATGAGAGAAAAATTCGGTGAATGAATGCAATAAACACGATTCCAATCGGCATCGGTATACACTTTTTTATTGAAAAACCGTGGTAATTCCTCATGTTTCTTTAGTCGTAATTTTTCGGCGATTCTCATGGCCCCGGGACTTGAATCAAACGTCATAAATAAGAGACCGCGATTCTCAACGATCGGAAAATTGTTAATTATTTCGTAAACCAAATTCTCGGCTATGGCGTCATTATCAGCGTATAATGGTCCCGCCATTGCTTTATTAACATTATTCGTACGGAAACAGCCATAGCCAACGATACTATCATCGGATTCATCGATGGCACACATCGAACACGTGTCACTTTCTGTTAATGTCAACGGAAGTAATTTATGACGCGAATATCCGTGTATATTCTCATCATAAACAATGACTTTTTCAATGATATTATTATCGATCGGAATAATTTTGATGCCATTAATATGATGCACCAAATCGAGTGTCATCACAGTATCCGATTCGTATATTATAAGATTTCGCGTGTCCTGAAACTTAAATCCCGCGCGATCCCGATATGTGCGTAAATGTTCGGGCACAGCGTAAAGACCCGCATTTTTATTCCCGATGTGTTCCATCATTTTTTCCCACATTTTAATACCTATTCCCATATGATGATATTTTGGCCGAACACCGTAAAGCCCAATGAATGCTGTATCAGGATTTACAAAAACGCCCGCACATACGCCTAAAATTTGTTCTAAAAATTTATTTAAAAAAAACTTTTATTATATTTTTTAAGAACTTTCATATATGTTTATAATCTTTGAAATTTAATTTTTATTAAATTTTTTTTTATTAAAAGTTATGAAATATTTCTTTTTAACGTTTTAAGTTAAATTTAATTTAAGCTGAGGCTATAAAATTACTTTAAAAATGTTAAATATAAACAATAATAATAAATAAAAAATATATATATATTTAATATATAAATGCAGTTTTTCAAAAAAAAACTTAAAATAAATATAAAAAAATTCTATGTTAAAATTTAATAATAGTAATTTAAACTCAAATTCTAAGAATCTTATATCATTGGATATTAAATAAATTTTTGTGCATTTTAACCTAAGGGTAAATATTAAGACATTATTAGATCTTTGAGTTAATTATGAGCATTAATGATCATTTTATCATTATTAACATATTAATATTGAATAATTCTGTCATATGAATGCATTTTAATTAAAGTGTACATTCATATATGACATTATTAAGAATTTTCTCAAATTCTATGATCAAAGGTTATATCATTTATTAATATAAAAAAATATTATTAAAAAAGTTTTGGAATTTATTTGCAGAAAATTTCGACATTTCCTATAATTTGTTTATATTGAAGTATATAATGCATGATATATAGTGTTATATACAGTGAAACTTGTAAAAGATGAAACGTAATAGGAGCAGATTTATTGTATAAAAAAGTTACTGTTTTGTTAAAGAACATGTTATTTTTGGTTATATATAATATAAAATATTAAATAATATTTAGTCATCTTTAAGTTAATTTTCATAATAATTTTAAAAAATTTAAAATTTAATATATTTTGTAAAAAATAAAACTTTAATTTAAATTTTATGAAAAAAAATTATTATATATGTTTAACAGAAAAATATTCATTTTTATTTTATAGATATTCTCCATAATTTTATATTCACGGAAAAAATCGGGAGCATGGGATTTTCCCTGTTTTATCATGTTAAGGAATTTTCCGTATGTCATGTAAAGGTTTTAGTGTATTAAAGTATATATGTTATATATGTACGTATAACTGAAGGAAAAACTTCTCAAATATGTAATGTAATGATGCTTCAAAATAAATTGCATTTTATTCATCTCTTAAATGATATTATTGTCATGGAAACGGTGCAATTTTTAAAAGAAATTTCAGAAATTATTCATTAAATTTTTCAGCGTTTTAATTTTAAAATTTTTATAAATCAGAAAATAATGGATACGAAATAATTTATTTTTTGTGATTAAATTTAAAAATTTAAAAGTATAATTTTTGTTAAATAATAGGCTTTTTTATATAAGAAATTGAACATTTTACAATAATTTAGGAAAAAATAGACATTAAATATTTGATAAATTATTCCATTAATGATTACATATGTAATCAGTAGAGACGTAAATCTAAGCCAAAATTTTAGACCAAAAAAAGCATTTAAAATGACAAAAAAAGCAAATAAAGCAATCATTGTTTAGTCGAAAGGCCGCATCAGTGAGAAAAATAATTCTGTTATGTTTAGGAATTTAACGAAACACACTGTATTAATACATAAACTGTACTAATGTACACTGTATTAATGTATATGTATTTATATATGTAGATTTTAATATATAATTTATAAATATATATATGATTTCATTCAAAAAATTGCATATTAATAAATTTTGGGTCATCCCCTCAAAAACTCATCTGCGTTATAGATTGAGATTTACGCCGTAAATAATTTAAAAAAGTACATTAAATTGAGTTACTTTTTGGCCATTTTTAAAATAACATGTATACGAATATACCTAAACTAACAGAGTTTTAGGGAATATGATTAGCCCGTAACTATGACTCAGTATGGACTCAACTATGGACCCTTTATTAATATATCATTTATAAAACATTAGTCATTACAGTCCGTTCCAAAGAGAATTACATATAAAAATGTAATAAAAGTGTTCAGTTCTTTGTGTGAAACGTATGTGTGTGTACAGCGCGTATATGAAGCGGCGGCAGTGTATAGCGGACATCGTACAGTGACCGATCGTTACGACTCTTAAAGACCCCATGGGCGAAGAGAGCATCTCCACAAATCGGGCATGTGAGAAGCAGTGACCAAAGGGTTTTAGGCATAAATATATTCGGGCGTATTAAAAGGTCAAAGGAGGTAAAGATCAGTTCCGGGAATTACCGTATGAGTACCCAAAACTGTCATTATTAATTCCTTAGATTCCCTTTAACCCGGGGTTAAAGGACATCCCTAACAAAAGTATTAAATGGAGTAATATAAAGACCGCATCAGGTCAATTCGAACATACAAAAATTAATGGTTTTACGGCTCACATATCTATGTGTGCCGTCCCTGAGATTTGAAGAGGCGTATCCATTTTCAATTTTTGACATAAAATTTTAAAAATAAAAAATTACACTAAAATTATATATAATTTTATTATATTTTTCTATATTTTATTAAATTTTATTTATAATATAAAAGAATATTATATGTTAATATTTTATTATATTATATAAAAATAAATCTAATTTTTAAAATAAAATTTAAAAAATTTATCATTAAAATGTAATAAAAATTTTTTATACAAAAAATGATTGATATACATTTATATTAAATATAATAAAATATTTGCAAAGAATACACATGTTTTTTATACAAAAAAATAATCAGAGCGAAACATACATAATAATTATAATTTATAAATAATAAAAAAGTGAATTAAATGTGAAAATACCGTTTTCATTGTCAATGGCAACAAAAAAGCCATCATCATCGACTTTCATGAATGAATGGATCGTACATGTGCCTTCGTGAAGACCGATCTCACCCCAAATGGACAATGCCGTGCTTATGTCACATTCCGTCATTTTACGAATATAACACGGGTATGAACCGTCATTACTTTTATTGCTTTTTATAGCGTTTTTAGTAATACTTTCTTTTTCCATTTCAATAAACAGTGTAACAATATTATTAATAAAATAAAAACATTAATTCATTTAAATGTTCTTTTAATGTAATGCCTTTTAATGCGACTTCGAAATCGTGTGTCTCTTTTCACACGCTTTTAATATTAATAAATGCCCGAAAATAATGGAAATAAAAGAAAATGCTAAAACTTTTTTATGACACACTTTTTCAGTGATAATGATATATATGATTTCATTATAAATGAAAAGAAAATCATTATCATCATCAGCATCTTCACAGTCATTGTTCTTTTTCGATATTTCCGTTTCTATGATACGAAAATATTTGAAATCATCGCTTTTATCGCATGCGTTTTCACGGAACTTTTATTCGTATAAAATATATATTAATATAAAATATTTTAATATAAAAATATATTAATATATTACTACAGTACAATAAAGAACCGAAGGTACATATTACAATTTGATTTGCCTATACTTATATCATTTATTTAATTATTATGCGCAAATTTAATTTCAATTTGTGTCTGATGTGATTTTTATCACTGTAATATAAAATGTGAAAAAATAAACACTTTAATCATAGAGCATTTTTAATAATAAAATGCTCATATTTTATTATTATTTAAAATTTTATTATTAATCAATAATTACATTAAATATGAATAATTTTTGTCATAATATGTGATAATATTTCGAATTATTATTTTAACGCTTTTATTGAACTTTTAAATCATTTTAATTTTTTATTTTTTAATAAAATATTTTATGAGAATTTATAAATTATGCTTTAAAAACGTGGACATAGTATATGCATATAAAGTATTATTAAAAGTTTTATTTAATTATTTTTATTTTTTAATAAAAAAATATTTAATAAAAATTTATTAATAAATGTTCAAAAAAAATTCAAAATTTTATAAATATTAATTAAATAATATATTAAAATTAATAAATTATGTAAAATAAGAAATTTCATAAATACAATAAAATATTAAATTTATACATAAAGTTTAAGATGACATATTTTTTAATAATAAAAAGTGTAAAAATGTGCATTTATTATGAAAGAAAAGGATGATCATTGCAAAAGACATGCGATAGAATTGCGTTTAATATTCGATTCATTAATTTTGTCATAATCATCGTCATTTTTACCATAAAATCCCATATCATAATAAACTCTTAAAACATAATAAACATTTTCATTGATATTCGCGTCTTTTGTTTTATTACGCTGATGATTATGTGCATTTCTCGAGTATTGGAAAGTGCTGTCCAAATGATGGCGCATTTCATCTATGGTCACAGCAGTGACTGTAAATGCTTCTGAATTAAGAAACCGCCATTTAAATTGATCATCATCGTTTTTCCATTCATTACGGGAAAAGAAATTACTAATTAATTGTTTATCATGATTATTATCTTTCATCATAAAGTTTTTATATGATAAATAAATTGGGGCCGAAAATTCACTTTTAGGCTCTAAATTATCTTCACTGTGATTTTTTGGCATTTTCATGTAAACGATTCTTAAAATGCGAATAAAATCACCATTGAATTTTGTAAATGACATCACTTTAGAATCAATATTCGTTTCTATTTTTAATAATATTTCATTATAATTTTATTTTATTTTTTATATTAATATAATATAAATATTTTTATATAATTATTATCATATTATTATATTATATGCGCATATAATAATATTCTAAGTATTAAATGAATAATTCATAAATTCATAGAAAATAATTCATAAATTCATTTCATTATTCAATGTATTATCAGTGTATTGTCCATATGATGAATTAAATATTATAAAAAAATAGAACTTTATTTACCTCACTTTAGCTAAAAACGATATAAAAAATGCGAATACACTGTAATTATAGTCATACATAAACATTTAGGGCATTAAAACGTAATAAAACATAAGATTATAAAAAAGCAAAGAAAAGAGTACTTTATTTAGATTCCTCTTAAAAAATGCTATTTCATGATTAATGCTCATTTCTTAATTTCCGTATTATCCGTATTATTTAATATAAAAATAATTTTGTATATGAATGTGAATTGTACCTAAAGACGACATTTTTCGGGATAAAGATAATCATTTCGAAAAAGAATTCAGTGCTAAAAATGATAAACCGCATTTTAATATCAATTTTAAGTTAATTAATAATAAATAACTAATTTTTAAAGAATAAACTATTTATGGCTATATTAACATAGAACATATATCTCCGAACACTTTAGATATGATCAATTTCCCGAAATCCCAAATATATTATATGTAATTAATAATATCGTATCTATAGTATAACTATAGTATAGTACACAAATAGTAGACTTCTATGACAGGCGAAATAAAATAAATAATATTATATATAAATTATTAATGTAATATTTTATTGTATTATACTAAAATATAATGATAGCATTACTACGGTGCCTTTTATGTTAAGGTGGACTCTATCCAAGTATATGCTATGGCATAATGTCCACCTTAGCATAAAAGGCACCGTATATCTTCCTATGGTGCAATATTTTTCTATTTTTATTTTATTTTTATGCATTTTTAAAAAAATCATTATATAATATAATTGCAATTAATATAAACTAATTTTTAGTCCATTTACATTTCATGATAACATTTATGATAACTCTTATTAAATTCATATATTATATATTATAATTCTATAATATATTACCATGAAATTTATCTATGATGTAATAATAATTTTAATAATGAAAATGCACGCGGATATGGTTTTATTCTCTTTTGAAATGCGTAACAGTGTCTTATGGATTCTTATAATTCTAGCATCACATTTACCTAATTTAAAGGCAAAATTTTCCTTAAAATCTTTCCCTAAACAGTAATAATAATAATTATATTTTTTTGTTAAATGATATTAAATTATAATGATATTAAAATAAATATATCTAATTATAGATGTATTTTATTATGGGATTTGCAAATAAAAACATTCGCTAATAATGTGTGACAATATACACAAATTAAAGGCATATTATTTTTTGCATTATAAATAATGAATGCAGAGAATAGAACAGGGGCCTGAGCCTGAGCTTAGGCTCAGGTTCAGGTTCAGGCTCAGGCTCCATACTGTTGAGCCTCTTGAGCATGAAAAATATAGAAGTGATTGCATAATATTTTATGATTCAGGCTCAGGTTCAGGCTTAGGCTCAACCAAAAATTTAAAGCTCAGGCTCGGGCATTAGGGTCTAAAGTGAGGCTTAGATGCTTTGAGCTTAGGTTCTCCAGGCTCAGGCTCGGGGCTTTTGAGCTCATTCTATTCATTAATTATAAATATTTTTAAAATGCAAATATAAAAATTTAAAAATAAAATATGAAAAATTACTTTTTAATGATGTATATTATCATTATAATATCATCATTATGATATAATTATGATATTATTAAAAATAATTATGGCATTAGCTTTTAATGAAATTATAATATCATATTCATTAACATGTATCGTATGACCGTTTTTCAAGAGAAGTCTGCATGTATAAGCTTATATATGCAGACTTCTCTTGAAAAACGGTCACACGATATAAATATGCTAATGAATACTTAGGTTATAATAAAGGTTATAATTTGCCTTTTAAGAGTTAAGATATTTACTTCCGCTTTAAAATATGCTGCCAAAAGTCAGTTAAAATGATAGTATACATACTGACAATAGTTAAAATGATAGTATACATACTCGACTTATGTTTAACATTAATCAATTGTGCGTTACAAATTTTGATCATAGGGTTTTCAGTTAACCATTTCGATACCATATTTAGCAAATCCTTTTGTGATTCGAATTTCGGACGCGAAAATATGTTACCTCCGGATATGTGCTTCGGTATGAAATCAGCGATTCCGATCTCATCATAGGGGAATGTGCCGCATCCCGATTCATAAAACATCCTTAAAATGAATAAATAATTCGCCCCTTTTTTTGGTGATGTATCATCAGGATTCACATTCCAATTATCATCAGCGATGCATTGTAATGTCTGAATATTGATGATATTTCCTTTAATATCACCCTTTTTAATGCATTCATTCACTTTTACAATGACATTATCGACATTTTCAAACATTTGACCATTATTTGGATGATCATTAATTTTTTCGTTTTTATTCGGAATAAAATCATAAAATGCAATATTTTGGCATTCTCCGTTTTCATCATTATTTTCATTTTTCTTAACCCAAAGACGTAAGAGTGTCAATGGGTGCACATATCCCGCGACAAATTTCACATTTTGTTTACTGAATTCCGTTTCTGTTGACACTGACATCGGTTGTTCCACAGTCTCACATCCCACGACTGTCCATTGTCCATTACTCTTTAACCATTCATTGGCAGTTTCAATGACATTACTAATGTTAAATTATATATCATTTAATATTTATTTTATTTTTAATGATAATATATTTAAATGTAAACATTTGTTATTTTATTAATATGTTTATATCTAAAATAAAGTTTAATAATTTGTGCTTAAAAATGTTGCATATTTATAACATATTTGTATTTTTCATATGAAATATTTTAAATAAAAAAAAATAATCATTCCATTGTCAGATGCAACAATATTCATATATAAATGTTTATATTAAAAAATTGAAAAATTAAAAAATTAAAAAAATTGAGAAAAACATTTTATCATAATTTTTTGTTTATATTTTTCACATAAAAGCAGACGCTGATACTATTGACACACATTTTCATTACGTAATAATGTAAACTTATCGTAAATTCCATAGTAAAAAGTTAAACATGTGCTTAGTATAAGTACCCTTTGACCTCAACTGTATAATGCATTCATTTCATTATATACACAATATTTTAATATATAATTATAATTTGAAATAAAATTATATTCATTATTTATGTTTTTTATAATTTAATTAAAATTTATCTTAAATTTAATTTATTGAAACTCATGATATAAGCGCCTAAATAAATGAGGTTTTATGAACATTAAGTGTATGTGAATGAATGCGTATTTTAGCGTGTTAATTACAGTCATGACAATTGTTTCAGAGACATTCATATATTAAGTAAATAACATTTTCATTATACATATACACATCTTAATTGTCACGATTCTACAGTGTATAACGAAAATACCTGAACACATATTTATCTTTAATTTTAAATTAAATTTAAATATATTTAAAGCGATTAATAAATTAAATGAATATATTATTTAAATACATCAATATATGGGGTTTAATATTTAATTTTAATTTTTTAAATATCATTTTTAATATTTAATAAATCAATTTTAAAAACTCATATAATTTAATGAAAATTTTTTAAAAATTTTTAATTTATTTATACATAAAATATAATATTTAAAATATTAAAAGACATTCATTTACCATTTATTCATTTATTTCGGGATTTATTTATGAAAATTTACAGCGCAATTATATTTTGGTCATACTCTTAAAAAATGCATTATTTTAGAATGTGACCATTTTTTGTATTTAAAAAAATTAAATATATTTTTTTATTAATTAAATATTAAATCCGCCTCTAACCTCAAACTATACGACCCCATATGCACATATAATACTTTCATTACCTAATCTAACCTAACCTAATTATTTATTTCAAGGTATTTATTAATTACTAATTTATTAATTAATAATTAAGTACTAATTATTATTATTATTATTAATTATTATTAATTATTAAAGTATTTATTAAATTATTAATTTTTTAATTTTTGACGTAATTTGTGATTTCTCATTTTTGAGAGGGTCTTATAAGTTTAGGTGTGATCATTTTTTTATTCATTTAAAGTATTCATCTCAAAACTCGCGATATAAGACCCGGTCTTATACCTCGAGGTATAAGACACCCCACTCAAACCTCACGATATAAGATCAGTTCTTACATGTGAGGTAAAACGGTATGTATAAATAATGAAACAAAACATTAAAATTATTAATATAAAATTCTGTATTAATATAACAGAACTAAATTTTATTAAAATATAATTTAATAATTTTTTTAGAAAAATATATTTCCGCTAAAAATATGGGAAAAATAAATGCATGAATATGTATGAATATAAAAAAATATAATGATATATTTTAATGTTTTTGAATATGGTTTTTTATTATGTAAAATGATTATGCATTTTTATACATATGTATATTCTCATATATTATATCGATTCCGATGATTATGATATTCTTTTGACATTTGAAAGTACATTCACTTTCACATTCACTTTAATATTTTATCGTTTTATTAATTTTATTATTAATATACATTATTATTAATGAGAATATTTTATTATAATAATAATTTGCAATTTTTTTCGTCACAAAAATTGAAAATATGCATATATTATTCATTAATTTAAGAAAATATGCAATAATTTTTGCATATAAATTATATTTGAAAATTATTTTTATTAATTTTTTGTATTATTTTAGCATAATTATATATGTATATTATTTAATTATGCATTTCAATATTTATATTATTATAACATAAATACAGTATGTTCATTTTAGCTTTGGAAAAATTTCTGAATCCTCTTTCTTTTAGTGCTGTTTAATAAACATAAATAACGTCTTTTATTAATAAAAATATGTGTATATATTTATTTTTATTTAATAACATAATTTTTGGTTTTTTCCTATCATGTGATTTATATTACTATGGTATTTCATTTGTAATTTCCAAAAAATGTTTGTATTATACAAATTGTATACCATTTACTATTACTGAAGCATTTTACAGTGTTTTGATATATTATATTCCAAAAGTCTCGCATATGGAAAACACATGGAAAGTGCAGTCACGTGATGGAACATAACATGACAAAACACTGTAAAAGCTGAAGAAACTGCAAAAAGAGTAAAGTACCATCATAGCCTTTACATAGTCGCATGTCAACTATACAATGATGCAATTTAATTCGCTTTTTATATTACTTCAATAATATAAATGTATATTCAGTTAAAGAAAATACAATTATAATCTGTCACTTAATAAATATGTTACGGTGTGATTCAAAATATTTTTGTAATAATGCAGTACTTTATGCATGCATAATGCATTTCTATCATTAAACATACACATATCTATATTATTATACAAAAATATTACGAATCATATGGTATATTCTTAAATGCACTTATACCTTAAGGTATGAAAATCATGTCATAAGATTTTTTTGGAGATTAAAATTAGTGTTTCCCTCGAGATATAGTGAGTGAAAATGCATGTACAATAAAAACGAATACAGGGTGTAAGAAAAGCTTCTTCCAATTTTCACTAACATAATATTAATTACAATAAATTGTTTATTTAATTTTTTACATATATTTAATATGAGATTATTATTCGTTTTGAAATAATTGTATATTATTGACCTATGATATTATATTATGGGTAT
Source organism: Mesoplophora pulchra (assembly GCA_034697405.1). NCBI lineage: Eukaryota > Metazoa > Arthropoda > Arachnida > Sarcoptiformes > Mesoplophoridae > Mesoplophora > Mesoplophora pulchra. The sequence continues at coordinate 2,312 of JAQIXB010000647.1, read as the reverse complement.
TTCTATGTGAACGGAGATTTAATTTTGTAAATAATTAATTAATTACATTACAAATTTAATAAATTTCCATTATAATATACATTTAATATAAAAGAATAATATAATAAAATTTTATTATGCATAATTTTTTAAAGAGAAATCTCATGATGTATATTTACAAAAAAAATGTAATATTAATTTGAAGTATCAATAGTATATTTGATTTTTGGATGTTTTTATATTATAAAAAAAAACATTTAAAATTTATTTTATAATAAATAAAGAAATATTTTTGATATATTCCGGTCACAAAATTATCGCGGATTTTCCGATATTTTAAATTTTTATTTTTCAGAAATCCCCGAAAATGACCATTTTCTAAGATTTATTGACCGATGACCACATTTATATTTGAATTTAATGCTCATTTTTTAATATGATGTTTATCAATATGTTGACATTTAACCCCTGACATTTGTTTCTACAAATACCTGTTGTGCCTAAAAATATTGAAATCTTTTCATAATGACACCTCAAAAATACCATTTTTTATTTCATTTAATAATTATATTAAAATATAATATTTAATATTTTTAAAGTTTTATATTCGTTAATATTTTAAATATTATATTTAAAAATGAATTAAATTTAAAAATAAATATTTAGAAAAATAATTTTAGAAAAACAATACCTTTAAATTATCATATTATTATATCACTGTAAATATAATATATCATATAAATATAATATAAAAATAATATAAATTTATAAATATATATAAATATAATATAATATAATAGATATAAAATTTTACATTAAATTTAGTAATTTTTATATGTTAATTGTACTTTAGTTAACTTTTGAACATGATGTTAGTGAAAATTGAAAGAAACTTTTCTTTCACCCTATATATTTGTATATTATATTATAGTGTGTAAAATAGCTTTAGACATTAGAAATAATAGTAATTTATTTTAGTATTTTATGAGATAATAGAATATGACATATTTATATATTATGATATAAATACATATATATAATATGCGAACGTAATCATACGTGTATTTTGAGCAAAGATTAGATCCTTTTCCAATTGAAGATGATGATTCATCGATAATATCATAGTAATAATTCGATGCGAAATCCACGAATGTATGCGATGCATTAATATCAATGTCTTTATCAAAGATGAGAATCTTATTGAGTGTCGAATTCATTTCATTAATCTTACGTTTGCAGTTTTCTCTTTCTTTTCGCATTAACATAATTCCGGCCATAATTTTATTGATAAATCTTCAAATTCAATTCAAATTTTCAAATTTTTAAAATTTAAAATTAAATTTTGAACTTTTCTTTTCATTTATTTCTTATGATAAACATCATTAACATTTAAAATCATAATGAAAATGAATATATAAAAAAATATAAAAAAATGTTTATCAAAAGTTTCATTGATTTTTTTCATGATCAATACCGTTGCGGTGAGATTCACGTCTCTATAAATATACACTTTTGGACGGTCAATAAATGTAATTAATCACATTAATTATTTAATTCATAATTTTTTATATAAAATTTTATAATAATTGGAAATTATATGAATTTTCATTCATAAAATGCTATTAAATAAATTGAATAAATGTTTAAATGAATAATTTGTATACATTTAGAAAAAACATTAATTCGTTATGAATGCACTGTATATTTAGTATATAATTATTTTGAAAAATTTGAATAATAAACATTTGAATTATTTATGAAATTTCTTATTATTAATAAATATTAATATTATATAAAATAAAATATAATATAAAAATTTTATAAATATTAATGAAAATAAGTATATTTTATTATTTGATTTACACTAGTTGAACACCCCGTATACAGTAAATTTGCTGCATTTTTGCTAAAAAATATCCATATCTTAAAAGATATATTTATCATTTATATTTTTAAACTATGATTTTAAACATATTTAAGAGATAATATTCAGATAAAAGTAACACACGCATTCACTCTCATAACACTTTCATTTCTTTTGAGCCTTAAATTGTTCCTTTGAGCTAAGGACATATATACACTTATATCTTAAAATGCATATTTTAGTATTTTAAGCGTTTTAGCCAATGACAGCATTTTTAAAATCCGACAGAAGTTTATTATTTTAAAATATAGAATTTACGTGACATATAAAAAATTATTATTATACCGTTATATTTTTTATAAATAAATTAAATATCGAATCACATAATATATTAATAATATATAGCCACAGTACAGTGTCAGTCGAATACAAACGTTATTAATTATTGTCCTATGATTATTTAATTATA
>JAQIXB010000646.1:0-15296 GCA_034697405.1 Mesoplophora pulchra | reverse complement strand
CGTTCAGACTTAAGGTTTACTCAGTACAGGCGCCAGTGCGTTGTTTGTTTATAATGATTACGCATATAATAGCACTGAAGCCGGTACTGAGTAAATCTTAAGTCTGAACGTACTGTATATAAATATAAAAATAATTTTATATATAAACATATATGCTGTCCGATGATGCACAAAATGTGCGTATTTTCTTTTTAAATATAAAATATATAAATTTATTATAAAATATGTATTATTTTATAATATAAATACATATCCGTATAAACATATTAAAAATAAATATATAAATATTTAATGTAATTAATTTTTAAAAACATCGCATAAAATTATTATTAATAATCTCTTTAATTTAATATTTAATAAATGAAATATAATTAATATTTTTATATTTATTATATGAATAGTGTCTAATTTGAAACAAATATAAAGATAAAGATATATTTTGTATGCATCCATTACTATCAAAATTATGTCCTTTTGAATAATGAAAAATTTGATTTTTTACTAATTTTTAAGGTTTTTTGTGTTAAAATGCTTTTAACACATTTTTATCTCTTTATTTTCATTGTGACATTTTAATAATTAAAAATCTTAAATTTCGTAAAAAAATTAAATAAAATAAATTGTATAAATTTGACTTTTTATCGTATTTAATATTACATAAAATGAAAAATTATTTAGAAAATATATTGTAAATTTTATTTAATAATAGGTGAGTGAAGAAAATTTTTTAATTTTTAATTTGACTTTTTTTTGGACACGCTAATTATATGCTGAATGTATGTTAAAAGAGGAAAATTTGGTAATTTCATAATTAATACTTTATAATTATAATTTAAATATTTTATATTAAAAATTAATTAATAAATTGATTAATAAATATGAATTTTCTCTGAAAATATTTTTATATCATTATACACTGTTATATAATGAAAATATGTGACCATATTATATAAGATATAATATTTATTTATTTATAAATTATATATTATAATACCATTTTACCTTAAATTTGAGAACCGTCTTATAGCATGAGATAAGTATATTTTTAAAGGTGAATATGCAAATACAACACATATTCAAAGGGTCTAAAATGTGAGGCAAATGTTATATAAATATGTATTTATATATAAAATATAAATATGCATTTATATTAAAATAATTGAAATGACACAATAGAATATTTAGCAGAGTATAGAATACACAATACAATACTATACACATATGCAACAATACAAAAACAACAGTGTTTACGTAATAAATTTGGTTCAAAGAAAATTTAATATGTAATTTCCTATTTTTTAAAATATTATTTATAAAAATAAAAATATGCGATACTATCATAACATTAGAAACAATATGTAAAATGTTAATTTTTTAATACAAAAAATTCCTAATAAAATAATGAATTTTTTTCATTTTTTATTATTAAATATAATATAATATAAATCAATATTTTTACATTTTTCGCATATATATAATACATAATGCAACAATTCACTCACAATGCCAATACAATGATATTGAATATCATTGGAAAAATTAAGGAAAATTCAGAAATATTTGAAAATATTTTTAATTTTTAATTTAAATAATTTAAATGAAAATAATGTAAACATTAAAAAAATAATCCCAACAAATTTATTAATAATAAAAATTAAATACTTTTTATTATTAAAAAATTTTACCTTTTCCTAAATGTCATATAATTAATATTTAAAAAATATTTAAATTTATTTTTAAATATGAATTAAATGTTAAATAAAAAATTAGAATTTAAACATAAAAAACAATAGAATTATTAACATATGTAAATATAAACAAATCACAGTAAAAGTAAATATTAAAATAAAAAAAATTTAGGTATAAATGGAATTAAAATAAAGATATTAATTACAATACAATTAAAGGCAAAATAATTGTCATTTAATATTAAAATAAAATTTAAAAAAACGCATTAAAAATTTTGGATAAAAATTTATATCAAAAAAATTTGCAATGAAATAACAGCGGAATTATAAAACAATACACTTTCAGATTAAATAATCATTTTTAAAATATTAAAATTATAAAAAATATGCCCAAAAAATACATTGATATTTTTTTAAAAAAATAAAAAAACAATGGTATCACAATGATAATAAATTCATATATAATTAAAAAATATAAATTTTATCATTTAAAAATTGTAATAAAATTTTAAAAAATTAACACGATTAATAAATATTAAATAAATGTTCACATTTTCGTTGTGTACTTATAACCTGAGGTAATTTATATACACTCATAAATCACTTGACTATTACTGTCAATAAATGACAAAAGGGTACTTATACCACGAGATTATTTCGCTCTATGAATATTAGCACCTTACAACATGAGGTGCTAAATTCATGTTTTAAGATCCGATCTTATAACTTAAGGTGAAAACACTTTAAAATACAGAAAATATGTAAATGAAAAGGGGTCTTATATCTTTAGAAATGAAATCACTATTCGAAGATGAGAATGTGTAATATGGTCATATACTCACAGTCCAAATGTTTTTTCTTCGGACCGATGACCTCTTCGGTCGTGGCTTTACACACGACACGGGCCAGTCCCTGACCCGCTAATGCATAACGCGCCGCATTTAAACGGTCATTCAGTGTTTGTCCGGTGCTGGCCATAGTCACAGTACGACCGCGCTCTTTACTATTATTATATCGATATTATTATTGAGATGATTTCCGATGGAAAACGGCAGTGGCGATATATTGACACTTTCAATGTTTTTTAATTTATTAATTTATTAATAAATAAAAAAATTAATTATATTATATTTTAATTAAAAAATAAATTTATTTATATTTTAAAATTTTCAATTTTTAAATATTAAATTAAATTTAATAATAATGATGATGATAATAATAATAATGACAATGTTATGATGATGTTTACGATGATTAAATGATTATGATAATGGCTTTAAATTAAATTAAATTATTTTTATTTAATAATTTTAAAATCAAAAATTTGTCACATAAATTTTAAAATTTTAATTTTATTTTTAAATATATATATATATATATATATTATATTAAAATATAATATAATATATATTATATATTATATTATTACAGTAAACAGTGATTTGCTACACACACACACATACACAGAAATACACCTCCAAATTAATGTGCAAATGGCGAACTATTCCCATATATATTATATATAAAGCGTATGAATTTACTTATATGCTATGACGTCATTTTCATTTATTAACATAAAAATGGAATTATTTTTGAATTTTGTTGTAATTTAACTCTATCTTTTCATTGATTAGATAATTAAGATATGATACCATATTCTTTAAGTAAATTTGAGTCTGCCCCTGTTATAAGACCCCTCACATTATAGTCATGTGAATTGTCTAAAAATGACATTAAAACACTTTATAACACTTTCTTAACATTGACCATACATAACTAAACCTAATTTAATCAGAATTAAGTTGACCCATATACTGACCGCATACTGACGGTCATTTCACAAATATAAAGATTAACGTATTTACAGCGCATACCTCTACAATATGTGGGGATATGTATGGACGCGTAATTTTTTAGGTAAATTACTACTAAGCATGTACTACAATAGTAATACAAAGTTTAATCGTATACACACACATAACCGTATATTTAAATTTTTAAATTTTTTAAATACATTTTTATAGCATCATATTTTTCAGGTTTAATTGTATTGGATTTTTATATGAAATAAATGCACGAATTTATTCTTTTTATGGCACGACTTTACTTAACCCTCTCTATAGATGAACATGGGATTTTCTTACATAAGGGATGTTAGCCTAACATTGTTAGGTTAGTTTAGGTCTACGGATTGCGTCATGCCCGTTAAACAGTGATTGATTTCGTCATGCCCTTTAAGTAATCGGTAACCAAAATATAAATATATTTTATTCGTATATATAAAGTGAAAAGTTAAATCAAAAGTTTCGGGTTTAATTTTTTTATAATTTTGACATAATTATTTGAAATGAATAATATTCATTAATTAAAAGACGACGTCATTATGAAATGCCTGCACATTGCAAAGAGTGTAAAATATGAAAGAATATCATTCGTTAATTAATGAACTAAAATACTATTGTATTGAATCATCAATTTGAAAGTGCATTACTGTAAAGAATCACTTTAGGCCTACTTTTGCATTTTAATACGAATATGTGTACGCATGCTCACGTTATTCATTATCCATAATAAAATGCAAAAGTAGGCCTAAAGATATTCTTTACAGTAAATGTCATTATTTTATCTGAAAAATATTAACACAAAAATTTCAATATAAATTACGCATAAATATGCACTTTTTATGTGTAAAAATAGATAAATATAATCACATTTTCAATTAAACTTTTATATAATAAAATATTACACATAAAAAATCTTTTAAATATTCATTCATAAAATACATATAAAATAATGCATTTTACGTGTAAAAGTACATGATATATCAATACAGTAATTTTCATTATTTATGTCATTGACACACCTTTTTTAGTATATGTTTGTGTTGCATTTGCAATGAGCTAAAAATCATAAATAATGAAATTTACTGTATATTATATCACATTATATTAAAAATTATATAAACGTTATTTATGGAAATGATTTAAAAACAAAAATTTGAGCGTATATAAAAAGAAAGGCATTGATATATCGCCATTTATTGCGTTACAAATATTATAATAAAAGCATTTTATTAATTATTAATCATTAATTCATTATTCATTAATATTATTTTATTTTTAAAATTCAATTAATAATTTGGTAATTATATTATTAAATTAATTAATTAATAATAATATTGAATAATAAAAGGATAAAATGCCGAACATAAAATTGCAATCCTCCGATGGTGAAGTCTTTGATGTCGATGTAGAAATAGCGAAATCATCAGTCACCATTAAGACGATGTTAGAGGTAAACACACACTTTGACCTTTGACCTCTCATTTACTGTCTCATCACAGTCTCACGGCTTAACACTGATAATGACAGTGTCAAATGAGCATCGGTCAATGTCATTGTCTCGTCATATATGATATATTATATATGTATATTTTAACATAAAAATGTAAACATTTCTCATGATATAAGACCTTTATTTTCATTTATTTTAACATTATTAAGTCTTTAGTCATAACATGAGGTGAATATTTGATAATGAAATACACTTTTACCTCAAATTATATTTGACATTAAAAGTGCATTTTAAATGTTGATTATGAATAAAAAATTTAAATGTAAATTTATTATGTTAAATTATTATGTTAAATTACATTTAAAATAATTTTTATCATATAATAAAATGAATTTAATATTTTATGATTTTTACATTGAAATAACGAAAATAACATTAATATGTTAAATACTACCGTTTTACCTCACATTTTAGACGTTCTTATATCGGGAAATGTGATGAATTTTTTAAAATTTATAAAAATTGCTCATAGAATGAGGTGTCTTATACCTCGAGTTATAAGGCTCTATGACTTTAACCTCCCGCTATAAGACCGTGTCTAATATGTTCGGTAAAACGGTAATTTGATAATTGGATGTTCACTAAGCACATGTTTTGCTATTGAATGTGCAGGATTTAGGTATGGATGAGGATGATGACGAAGTGGTGCCATTACCGAACGTGAATTCGGCGATACTTAAAAAGGTGATTCAATGGGCGACGTACCATAAGGACGATCCTCCGACACCCGAAGACGATGAAAACAAAGAAAAGCGAACTGATGATATAAGTTCGTGGGACGCTGACTTTTTGAAAGTGGATCAGGGTACGCTCTTCGAACTCATCTTAGCCGCCAATTATCTCGACATTAAAGGACTTTTGGACGTCACATGCAAAACCGTCGCGAACATGATTAAAGGGAAAACGCCCGAAGAAATCAGAAAAACATTTAATATTAAAAATGATTTCACACCTCAGGAGGAAGAACAGGTATGGTGACTAAGTTTAGGTTTACCTATTTTTAAGCACACCGAAACTCAGCCTTATATCATGCGGTATTAATGTTTTTCTATTTATAGGTTCGTAAAGAGAACGAATGGTGTGAGGAAAAGTAAACTATGGAATGTTAACATTAAATACAATTGAATGTAATGCGTAAATTGACGATGAAAATCTTCATAATTAATGATCATTTATTTATAAAATTAATAATTAAAAATCATAATTATTATTATAATTATAATTATAAAACTTTAAAATATTAATATTCATATTTTTAATAATTTTCGATTAATTTTCAATTAAATTTGATTAATATTTATTTTCAATTTTTGAATCTTTAAATTTTTAATAATAAATTCATGCGCATATTTCAATTGTAATTTTCAAATGCATAAATATATATATTTCCATTTTATTAAAAAATATTAATTAAAATATTTAAAATTTAAAAAAATGTTTAAAATTTTAAAATATTAATTTATCATTAAAAATTCATTTTTCATAATTATTACTAAATGTTAAATGCCCTTTTACTTTACTTTATTGGACCGTTATTAGAGAGTATTCAAAGAATGAGGATCTTTATACCTCATGATATAAGATCAGAAATAAAAAATGACATTTAACAGTATAATACATTTAAGTGTTAAATGACGTTTAATTCTCATATATCTAACATTCGACCCGATCTTAGAGCACGATTAACACGTCATTTTATACCGTTTTTTCATTTATAAATGTGCATATTTTAAGAGCATATTAAAATGTACTTAACACGTGCTAAAAGGCGGGCCAATAAAGTGTGATTAAAGGGTATCGTATAATTCACTCTAAAATTAATATTGATAATAGTCACATGACACTAGTATTTTACATATATACATATATGCTAGTATATATTATCGTATATATATATTTATATATATACACGATAATTATTAATGATTAGTGATGAATTTTGTAAATTTTAAATTAAAAATATTTAAATGAAAAAAATGTAATCATAAATATATATCTTTAATGCATTAAAACATGTTTCAATGTAATAGTTATTTAATTATATTATGATCGAATTTTTTAAAATGATAAATGTAATAATTTTAAATTAATAAAATTTTAAAAATATATTTATTTAATTTTTTTAAAATTTAAAATTAACATTTTTTATAAAGATTTTGAATAATATTGTAGAGGGGTCCGGACCCGACACAAAAATTTTTTATAATTTTTAATAAATTTATATAATTCACAATTTAATTTTATTTTAACTTTTATTTTAAAACACACTTTTATTAATGATTAAATGGTAATGTCAGTGGTAATTGTGATGCCGCAATACTCAATTAATATAAGCATTTAGAGGGGTATTAATATGGCAATAATTTAAGGTGCGGTTTATTTTTCAAATATTATATAACTATATATTAATATAAACAAATATTAAATAATATAAACATGTAAATTAATATATTTATTTACTTAAAAAGTTTATTTACTTTATAATATTCATAAATAACTTTATAATGAAAAAGTTATTTAAAATTTTGACAAAAAACTTTTAACTCAAAAGTCATGTGAATAAATATTGAGATAAATTTTTATCATATCAAAAATGATAAAATAATTTAAAAGTTTATATGTATTGAAATGATTTATAAATAATTATTTTTAATAAAATTTTATTAAAATATTAATTAAAAATCGTTAATTTAAAATTGGATTTTAATAAAAATGTTTATACATAATATATTTTCTTTGATATTTATATTAAATATAAATATATATTTTACCTATGGTTTTAATGTATATTATGTGACAAATAATTTTAGCGTAAAAATTGATGATCATGATAATGTAATTAATAACAATGATGTGATAGCATGGGCCAAATATGAAAATTATATTAATAAAACGGGGTATGTATGAAACTAGTTAATTCTAAAATATACACATTTACCTCATTTATTATCATATCTAATAACAGCACCATTTGAATAATCTCCATAACATAAGGCATACACATGTACTTATAACTTGAGGTTTAATAATAGCTGTTTCTGTGCATAATTTTTATTAATTAACTTTCATTCTCTTAAATTTAAAATAAAATGACTAAAATTAAATATAATAATAAAATTAAAATGATATTTTTTATAAAAAGATGGGCCCAATTAGAGGTGCATACGAATGGATTATATCCGGACTCAGAACAGGCATATTATGCCGGTATTTTAGAAGGGATACTCACCTATGATTTAATAGGAATGCAGAGGCGTAATACGATAGGACAGTATTGTGTTAATGAAACTGATTATTGTGACCGTTTATATCAATTCATAAATAATAATACGGCATTTGTAACAAAAATGGTGAATAAACATCGTGATACTGACCAATACTGGAATCACGTGGGGTTAGTTTTAGAGCAAATTACGGGTTTAGATGATGGTCACAAATATATGACTGAGCATATGCTACCATCAGGTCCAAGAATGGACATTGATCCAAAGGGTATGATATTAATGAATCTTATCACGGAATTCGGTGATTTGGAAAAAGTGTTAAATCGGACAGTGTATGTTAAGGAAAATGCTGATGGTCATTGTTCGGCTATAGTTAAACTAACAGAGGACGATCTTTTTGTGGCACACAATACATGGACAACATATAGTATGATGTTAAGAATTATAAAGAGATATTCATTTAATTTTAAAGACACACCCGGTAATACTGTAACATTTTCCTCATATCCTGGGGCTGTATTTTCAATTGATGATTACTACCTACTTTCAAGTGGACTAGCTGTATTGGAAACATCTATAGCTAATTATAATGATTCAGCATTACAGTATATTGTCGCCGATAAAATAGTTTTAGAGTTCACCCGTAACATTGTTGCAAATCGTTTGGCTCATAATGGACGTGAATGGACACAAATATTTACAAAATATAATAGCGGCACATACAACAATCAGTTCATAATTATTGATTATAATGTATACGAATCAATGGTAAAAAATAAATCATCATCCGATGGCCTCTTATGGATTATCGAACAATTACCGGGTAATTATGCGGCCATAGATGTTACATCCGTATTATTGCAACAAAAATATTGGCCCTCTTATAATGTACCATATGACACTTATATATATAATATAAGTGGATATGGGGAAAAATATAAAAAATACGGTAACTTTTATAGTTATAATAACACAGCGCGCGCTAAGATATTCAAAAGAGACCATGTACTAGTAACAGACGTGAAAAGTTTATATAAATTAATGCGTTATGATGACTTTAAAAATGACCCATTATCACGATGTGAGTGTACACCGCCATATTCTGCTGAATATACAATCGCCGCACGTAATGACCTCAATGACCCCAATGGTCATTACCCAATTAGTAATTTGGGCTTTCGTCCGACGGGCGCCATCGATGTTAAAATTGTAAACTCACAAATGTTTAAGAATCATGAGATATTAGCAATTAGTGGACCGTCATACGATCAACAGCCCGCTTTTGATTGGACCACGACCAAATTGAAAAACGTCCCTCATGAGGGTCAACCGAATAAATGGACATTTCCACCCGTTTATGTCCAATGGTCACCGAATGATACAATCATTTTAAATAATTATATTAAAAAATAAATATATTTTTTATTATATAATAAATTTAATTATTAAATTATACTAATTAATTATACTTAAAATTTTACAAAAATAAAGACTTTTCTATGTATCGATTTCATTTTTTAAATAATTTTTTTAACAATAAAATTATAAACATTTTAATTTTATTATTTTTTAATTTCAATTTAAAGGAAACTATAAAAGTTAAATACAGTTGAACCTCTATAAAAAGGAAATACTTTTCGAAAACTTAGTTCCTCAAATGAACAAATTTAAACATTTTTGCACAAAATATTTATAATTTTACTTAAATTTTTAAATAATTTAAATATTAGCGTATAAAATGTTTATTAAGTATTTTAATTTAATTAAAAATTTTGGAAAAATGTGCTGAAAAATTTTTAATTAAAAAGTTCTGTTTAATTCGCGATCCGTAAAAATTACTAAAAATTAAAAAATTTATAAAATACGCATAAATAATAATGACAATTAATTTGAAACATGAAATGAAACTAAATATTAACATTATATCCTATGGTAACATATAGAAACATACAGTAAAACCTTTAAATTTTAAAAATTACTAATTAGACATACATTAAAATTATTTGTAAAGGTTTTGCTGTATGTTTATATTTTTTCACTTAAGCTATAAGTTAGTTATTATTTAATTACCGATTCAGTAGAAATGCTATCATCTTATTCTGAAGGCTCAGTTGTAGTGCTAGTATATTGCTCTATTGATTCATTAGGTTGATCAATTATACTAGTCGTTTCTTCATTTGGGATATTATTAGGTTCTTGTGATTCATTAGATTGATCGCTATCAGTTATTTCTTCATATACTTCTGTCATTGAATTAATATTACTTATTGTCGAACTAGTTAATTCATCATTAAAATCATTAGATTGATCAATTGTACTAGTCGTTTCTTCTTCATTTGGGGTACTAATTAGTTCAAGATTAGTAGCTTCTTCTAATTCATTAAATTCGCCACTAACAGTCATTTCATATATTTGATCTGTTATCGTATTAGTATTGCTTAATGTTGTACTAGTTGATTCATCAATATAGTCATTAGGTTGACTATTTGTACTAATAGTGGATTCTTCATTTATTTCTGTCTATGTTAATATATCGAATATATTAGTGGTAACGATTCCGGTTATAAAATCATTCACATTTATATTATAATGCATTTTATATAAAATGCCAAAACTGTATTAAAATGGGTGACCATAGCTCATTTACATGTCAAATGAATAATCATATTTTCACATTAAATAACATTCTTAATTTAAATGTTTATGTCCATATTTATGTCTTACATCACTGTGTGCCCCCATCACTGACTTATCATTTAGTATTAGTATTATATATATACATATATATATATATATATATATTTCTTTATTTAGGTTTGGTTATGTTAGGTTAGGTCTAAGGTAAAATTATGGTTAGGTAAAAAAATAAATAACGGACGTTATTTGTGAAAATATATATTTCTCATGTGACATAAAAATGAGCTATCCTCACCTTTAAATACATATTATGATTTTGCATTAATACACATGTTTACGACTATCATATTGACAATTCATGGTAAACATTTAATTTTTTAAATGAAAATGCATTATAAATATAAATAAATGTAACCCGAGGTATACATTCATGAATTTATCACACTTTTAGATTTATGACATTATAAATTTGAAAATTGCTTAAAATTTGAGAAAAATTAAGCATAATTTTTAAAAGAATAAAACCCCTATACTTATCTCGGGCTATAAGAATCAGTTTAAAAAATTAGGTAAACCGTTCATTTTCAAATATACTTTTTTATAATTTAATTTATGTCATTAAAGTTTAGTACTTTCAAATATGAAACCAAAATATATATATATATACATACACTGAAGAAAGTATTCCAAGAGTATAATTGTGCTTTTTACATGCGTTGCGCCCTCTATAAAAAGCACATTCATATCCCTATTCAATTACAATTATACTTTTGGAATACTTTTTTCAGTGTAATATATGTATAATTACATTAACAGTGTTATCGATTAAATGGACACCTCCGGTCATATTCCACACTCTATAACTGTCTCCATAAATACAGATTAATTCATTATAAATAAAACATATGTATTTATGGTCAATGGAAATGGGTGCACTGTTAAATCCAATCCATCGATTTGACGCTTTTATTGGACCTAAAATTTTAGTAAACGTTTAATAGAAATATTAGTATAAAGGGAATTCATTAGATTTTAATATTAGATATAAGAGGGAACATTAAAAAAGAATAAAAAATCGTTGTAAATTTTGTATCTAATAATTACCATGATTTACTAAATATATAATATTTACTAAATATGGATTATTTACATATGAATATTGTATTTTACAAAATATTTATCCATATACGGAATTTCTTTCGGATGTGCTTTACTATAGTAAAGTGTGAATGTATTGAAACATATCGATCGAAAGAACTTTTTAAACACAGTCTTTTGATGATGTCCATTTTGTGAGGAAACATCCGATTGTGGAGTTATGGACATTTTAAAATTCAATTTTCCATTCACTTCAATGGTAAAAAATTTTATTTTTTAACATTACTGTAGTTTATTATTGTAGTTATACTCATAGTTTATATAACATGCGTATACATTTCAATTGTTATGAATAATATATTATATTATATAATATTTAAAAATGCAGTAATTGTTTCATAATATTAATGTTAGTTTATGATTAAAAAATGAGCATAGACCTATACTCATACTTTCTGCAGTGATATTAAATGTTACCTTCGATGAGATTTCCTAATGGTAAATCCATTAAATCGATGGCGTCGAAAGTGAACACATTTTTATTATTAATCCATACGAAGATCATTTCATTATAAAAACCGGCTGCGGTCACACGTATATCTCTGCACAATTTTGCCATTAATTTATTTATGTTCATTTTTATGTCACATCCGAAAATAAAATTATTCGTTATCCATAGACACTTAAATAATAAAAATATAAATAATATAAAAAATACGATAAAAAATAATAATTTAGAGATTTACAAAAATAATACCATAGATTCTTCTAAATCATCGATAATATTATATTTATTTCTATCATATTCATCATCAGAGGGTTTTAATAATGATCTACGGCATGACACATTTTCACGAAAAAAATAATATATATCATCACTAATTGTGAATGACGCTGTAATATTTTTGGGAAATTTCTCTATTGAATTATAAACGCTTAATTCTTCGGAATTTTTCGTTAATTCACTTTCATTTATATTATAATAATAATGATGAATCTAAACACAAATAAATATGAATACATTCACATGATTTATTAGAACGGTCTTATAATTTGAGATTCGAATAATCTATAATATGGTATGTGTGAAAATAAAATAAAATAAAAAAATGAAATGAAAAATATAAAACATTTGTTAATGTGTATTTATCTCAAATTATAAGACCCGAAATAAAAAGTTAAATTTTATAAATTTAAAATATATTTTTTGTAAATATTTTAATATTAAATATATTGAATTTTTCATATTAAATTCTACTTTAATTTATTAAAGTATTTACGATAAAAAATTTATTTAACCTTTTCACTGATAATTACAAAAATGTCACTATTATTTAATAATATTGCAGCACCATAGTACTTTTTGTCCTAAAGATTAATTTAAAAAAATTAAAAAAATTAAAAATTACAATATACAAATAAAATTTTCATATTAAATACAAAAACTAATTTTTTATGACTATAGTTTTATATAAACATTTCAAATATCATATGAAAAATAAAATATGGGGATTTATATTATGATATTTGAAAGGTTTTACTGTATAATGTAGTAAATGCCATTATATACTTCAGTTATTAAATTATGAGCATCCATTTCCTGATGTCCATCATCAGTATTAAACATATGATCATTTGAATCATAATGAATCTTTAAAATAATTAAAAATTTTATTTTTATTTTTTATTTTTAAATATTAAATAAAAATTATATTTTAATAAAAACAGAATTTTCCTTTTCAATGACCACTTTTTAAGAGGCGATATTAATTAAAAAATAATTAATCATTTTAAATAAATTGAAAAGAAATATTTGATAATAATGCTAAAATGAGAGGTAAAAGGGTATGACAATACTTTAATGATTTCGTCCAATTCAATGTCACCTCCGTTCATGTCCCAAATGGTATAACGTTTACCGTAAATACACAATAAAATTTCATCATCATATAGAACGACGCACTTATAACAAATGCCTAATATCTGAGGGGCTCTGTTAAACTCTGACCATAAATTTGATGCCTTTAATGGTCCTAAAGTCAAATATATAATTATATTAAATAAATAATAATATATTATTATAATGAAATAAAATGGTAATTATTACCTTTGATTAACTTTCCAAAAGGTAATTTAAATGTGTCTATGGCATCAAAAATATATACATCATTGTAATTGACCCAAAAGTATATATTTTTATTAAAGAATCCGGCTGCGGTCACGTAAGGGTCCGAACATAATTCGGACATTCCTTTTGTGTTCATTGTTTCACAGTCAAAAACAAACTCATTCATTATCCATATGCACTAAAAATAAATATATGAATAAAATATATATATTTTTTATTAATTAAATATAATAATGATATGGCTTTAAATAGAATTTGAAATCGTATTTATATGGTAACATTATGCTCAAATAATTATCATAAATATAAAATGCTCATTTATATCACTTATATCTTAAGATATAAGTGATCATTTTCTAATTTAAAGATTCCATATCTAAAAAGTGAGGTAAAAGTGTAATAAAAATTTATACTTTAGATTCTTTATCATAAATCTTTTGATAAAATTTGGAATTTTCAGTGTCAATTATGTCCGCAGATTTTCGCTGTAATTTTCGACGGCATACGATAGATCCGCGAAAAAAATAATAAATTTCAAAATCCAAAGTGAGTGATGCCGTTATATTTTTAGGAAATTTTGCGATTGTTTCAGACACTTTTATCTCAGTATTACTTTTAATTAATATATCATCCGTATATTTATAATATTGAGCCTAAAATTATAAATATATTTAAATAAATTATCTTTTGTTTTATTAATAATGAAATGGAACTGTTTTATTAAAGGCATTTTTGTACTTTTATAAAATATCTGAGTATAGACATTTTTAATATTAAAAATAAAATTTTTTCAAAAAATGGCTATGGTATGACAATAATTAATATAATTTTTCATCTAAATTTTTAAGTGTAAAAAGAATGATAAAAATGTTTCAAATGAATAGATTTTTGTAAACATTTTAAATTTTTAAATATAAAATAAAAATATATTTCAAATAAATAGGGTTAAATTATTTTTCCATATTTTATTTTAAATTATATAAAAAATACTTTTAATGTTTAAAATTTAAGTTTTGAAAAATGTGATCATGATTTTGTACATTCTTTAACTTTATTATGGAAAAAAAATTCTATTTTATTTTGAATTATATTTAAATGCATTTAAAATGATTAATAAATTAATTGAATATATTATATAAATTTAGCAATATATGGGTTTTAATTTTA
>JAQIXB010000645.1:0-15304 GCA_034697405.1 Mesoplophora pulchra | reverse complement strand
GTAACTAAATGTATCGGAACCTTATTTTGTAAACTTAACCATTATGTAAACATATCGGAACCGTAACTAAATGTATCGGAACCTTATTTTGTAAACTTAATCATTATGCAAACATATCGGAACCGTAACTAAATGTATCGGAACCTTATTTTGTAAACTTAACCATTATGTAAACATATCGGAACCGTAACTAAATGTATCAGAACCTTATTTTGTAAACTTTTTAAGTTTAACTTTATAATTTTAATGATAAGCCTATGGCTCATTGAAAAGCATGTAAATTCAATAGAAAATAATGTTAAAAAAAACAAAATATTTTCCCATTGACTCCTATGGAAGTGATTTTTTAAAAATTCATAATTCCCGATCCCGAAGTTTCCTCACTTTGGGACCGGTACCGATGGACACAGGACAAAGGGTACTTTAATATTTTATGAAAAATTTTAAAATATTTCACTTGATACATATCGAAGTGTTACCAAAACTTATAATGGTAATCCCATTGACTCTTATGGGATTCACATTATAAAAACTTATAATGGGAATCCCATTATTCGATAGTTATTCGATTGGTTTGGGTTTTCGTCGATAGTCTATCGAATGGAATTGAAATTTACCGATAGTGATTCGAATGGATTTTGAGTTTGTCGATAGTCATTCGAATGTTTTTATTTTCACGATCGCACACCTCTAGTCCGTAACTGGAGGTTTTACAGTATATAATTAAATATATTTTTTAAAATATTAATTTTAATCATATTCTTATTTAGTATTTAAATCTGATATTTATTTTTATATGACAGTGATTGAAAAGAAATGCTTTCGAATGATAAATGATTGAAAATATAAGAAATTTGTAAATTCCGCGAAAATTTTTAATTTTATTTAAATTGGAAATTATAGTGTTTAAATAAAAAATTTAATGCATTACAATACAAATACCTTAATATAGAATTTTATAGTGATATATTTGCATATTACATTTTTAGGGCATTTTTATAAAATATAAACATTTTTTATTATTTGTGACATAAAAAAATTTCCTTTAAATTCTCAAAAATTCAAAAAAAAGCAATAAAAAAGCAAAATGATCTTAAAAAAGCATAAAAAACTAATTTACTTTTTAGCAAATGATGGCAAAAAATGCAACATTTTTAGCTTAAATCGTCATTTTTAAAAATGACGTAGCTTAAAAAAGCATTTTACGAAGATTTTAGGTCTTTAATAATTGTATTCACATAAACTAAAATTGCTTTAAATACACTCTGTAATTTTACACCCTAAAAATAGCGGTCCCAAAATGTCAAATTATAGAGTGATTATCGTGTATTTAAATCGGTTATTCATATATGATGATACTTCTGCACGCCTTTCCCTGTCTTAACAGTTCAAAACAGTGTGGAATGTCATCGATTTTAAAAGTGCCCGTTATAAGATGATCCAAAGGAACTTTGCCATTGACATACATTTCCACTAATTGCTGAACACCCTTTCTTCCTTTGAGACCCCCAAAAGTGGATCCGCGCATAGACCGTCCGTCGAGAAATAAATTTGGTAAAAGGGGTAATTCCATATTTTTTGGTGTCACTCCGCAAAGTACACACGTACCCCATTTAGCCAATGAATAAAATGCTGACTGAAGTGTTTTAGTCTGATTTCCCCCGACACATTCAAAAGTGTAATCTAAACCCCCCTGATCCTGAAAGTATTTCTCAATCGGAACATTTAAGTCTTTGGGATTAATAAATTCGGTGCATCCAAATTTAGCCGCTAAAGCAAACTTTTCAGTATTCGTGTCCACTGCTATTATACGCTTCGCCCCTGCATATGCACATCCAAAAGCGGTCGACAGTCCAATGGCCCCCAAACCCCATATGGCACATGAACTCCCCTCTGTTACTGCCGCCACTTTCATAGCATTACCAAATCCCTGAGAAACACAGCATCCGATGAGACACACTTTGTCCAATGGTGCCTTTGCATTTATCTTTATAATGTGTAAAATTTAAATTAATTAATATAATGATTAAAATAAATTACATTAATTGTTACTCATGTTACATATAAATGCTGTTTTTGTTTATCATCGTCATTAAAAAGTCATTATGGCATTTTTCATAAATAATTCAATGCATAAACCGAATATTTTTAATGCATTCATTAGCAATTATGTGCGTATATATGCAATATATGTCGTTTAATATGTATCCGCCATAACATAGTTAGAAATGTCAGAGGTCAATCATTTAATGTTCAAAATAAACTGATATTTTCTTATATTATAACAAAAAATTTCAGATTTTAGCCTTTAATGGTTACAGAATTACATAACTTTATACATTAGGAATTGAATGTGCACTTTTTGCACGATAATCCTGTCCATACACAGCATGTTTCAAAAACTGCTTTTAAATATTTTAATTGATTTAAATATTAGTCTATAAAATATTTAGATATCATGTATTTTAATTAAATTAACTAAAAATTTTGAAAAATATGCGTTCTTATATTTAATAAAAAAGTTTCATGCACAGTCTATAAAAATTATTAAAAATTAAAAATTTTAATAAAAAATGAATAAATAACGATAAAAATTAATTTTAGTCATAAAATATGACTAAATATTAACATTATAATATAACATTGCATATAATATACTAATCATTATATGAAAAATTAATTTTATTTATTATGTTTTGCATAAGAACCTCTATAAGACGGAAACCTTAAGCAGGAATGAAATCTCGAGCCCGACACCGTTCGTTTTGTAGAGGTTTTAATGTATATATTAAATTATGAAATACTCTGATGATAAAAAACAGTGACATGTCTTTTATCATAAATATTCAAACGGCATTTTAATATCATATCACTGATTAAGTTTGAGACCTAAATTTTAAGCAAAATTTTTTAAATATTATTTTTGAAAATGTTTATTAAATTTTAGAGGTCAAATAATTTTATGAAAATCATCATTATGTAAAACATAAGAAATGACTGAAGTGAATCCCTCAAAAAAGGGAAGAGGGGGAATAACATAATTGAAAACTTTTCCGTTATGTTATCCTATGTAAATGATATGGAAATGTTTTCTTTTCTTAAATGTTATTGTACCATAAGATAATACTCTTAATTCTGAATTTAACGATGTATTACACAATCCCATATGATTAACCGGACATATTCTAAATAATTCTTTATTAAAATAAAAAAAGCATTTTAAGCATATTTTACGTCTCAATTGATTACATATGCATATATACTGTACATACCCACATATTATACATACTTTTGCTATTTGATCCTCACGCGCGACGGTATATTCAGCAAATGTGCTGACTCCGCAATAATGATAGATAATTTGGCCATTGTGTTTGAATCTACTAGTACCATCACGCATAACAGAAGTAGTATTAAAATTATCCAATTTACAAGAATTGGTTTTCGGATTTGAGCACTGTTCACATTCTTTGCCCTCCTGACACGTGGGGATGAATAACATTATCACGTGATCTCCGGGAACCACTGATTTAACGCTTTCCCCTATTGACTCAACAATACCCGAACCCTCATGTCCGAGTATACATGGATACTTTAAGTCGACATCACATGAATGCCCATCTAAATGATGGGCATCGCTCCGGCATATTCCATTTGCAACAATCTTAACGCGGACTTCGAAAGCTTTTGGTGGATCCACATCTATGTCTTCTATTGTTTGACCCTTTTTAGGACCCCAACAAATTGGCGCACGGCACTTTATAACTTTTCCTTTAGTACTTTCAAAAGACATTTTTATTCATGAATATTAATGAATATTTATGAATCAAAATTATAAATTAAAATTCTGTTTTAGATATTTCTAAATCTTTATATGTCTCAATATATATTATAAAAAAATGGTATAAAATAAAAATTTATCTCAGAATGAGAATATCGCAGATAATTATTTTATAATGATATCTGTAATTTTAAAATGATAAATTTTTAATTAAAATCTAAAAGTTTTTTGTATTATAAAATTATGGTTTTTTTAAAAACTAAATAATTAAGAAAAAAATTATTTAATTACATTTGTATTGTATGTATTGTTGCAATCACAATTGTATTTGGTTTAATCTACAAAAATCTCACATTTGTAAGAGATATTTTGCAATTGAATTAGGATATGATTCTGCTTTTTATAGAGGTCTCACCAAAGCAGAATCATATTCCAATTCAATTGCAAAATATCTCTTACAAATCTGAGATCTCTGTAATTAAAAATTTTAATTATTGTAATTTTTTAAATATAGCTAAATTTTATATTTTTAATTATTTCATATTTCTTTGCTAGTTACTGTTTTAGATTTTAGTTTTATAAATATTTTAGCTCTATACATAACTAAAATTAAATTTTCATCACTAAAAAATTTAAAAAATGATAGTATTATCAATTTTTAATTTAAAACTTATTTATCATGAATGATATTAAATATTATGTATGCGATGAACGATATGCAAAAATTGGAAGTATGACATATGAGGGAATTATGGGAATTTTCTTTTTACATAATGTTTAATAAAAGTTTATTTCTTATAATGCATATTTTGGGAGCATTGCAAAACTCAAGAGTCACATGTGTGATTCTATTATTGTACAAAGACATGACTAAACCCAATATAATGACACGCGACTCACTAATTATGCAGAATAACCAAATATTCGTAGAAAATATTCGGGGCGTCCCTCGAAAGGTCACTGACGTCATAGGTAGAGATTTACGCCGTAAATCGTTTAAAAGACACATTTAATCCCATCACTTTTTGGTCATATTTGACCTAACCAATGAAAGCGTAAACCTAACCTAACTAAACCTAACTTAGCAGAGTTAATATGTGCACCAATATAATGACCGTATCCGGTCAATTCGGACATACAAAAATTAACGTTTTTGCGGTGCATATATTTATGTGTGACGTCAGTGACTTCTTAAGGGGAACATCCAAATATTCAATATTTTATGGCATCACTATTATTTTTGTTACATATTCATTGTAAGCGTATGTCCCATACCGTTCAGATAATAGTATACACACTTAGTTTTTGATTTTTTTATTGTAAAATATTATATTTAAAAATTATTTTATAAATAAATTACTTATAACACAATACATAACGTTTGACTTTTTTCTAAAACCCTTTTTCATATAACAATGGGAACCTCTAAGATCTGAGAGTAGATAAAAATGGAAATCATAGAACATATTTTGAATTCCATGGGAACAGACCATCACTAATTGTATATAATATACATTAATGTACGGGAATGCATGGGAATAGTGTGATAAAAAACTTATGATTTGCAATTCCCAAATTCAATGACAAATTTAATGGAAAACATATTTCGAAATTTTTAAATTTATTAAACATTTAACATATATAATTTATTAAATAAAAATGCTGATTATTTTTATAAAATAATTTTTAAAAATTCATTAAATATTTGTGATTAAAAATATAAAAAATATCACATAAAATATTAATTAAATTAAAAGAGAAAAGTTTTGTTTAATAATTTAATGATTGAATTTGAATTAACAGTATAAAATATACACATATATATATAAATATTTCGATGAAAATTTACAATTAAAATTTGCAACATAATGACTGAAAAAGTTAATAATTACAATATTTGTATGATATTAAAAAGTATGAGCACAAAATTGGAACCGCCAATTAATATCACTCATCAATTTGGAGGTTTAACATATTTAAATACTATTTATTAGTCATAAGTTAATTTCTGTAATTATTATGACGATAATTTGAGTCATATGAATGTCTTTTATAACGATGCGCATTATAATGATGATTATGGTTATGTGTTTTATAATGTTTTGAATTAAAATTACCATTATTTCGACTTTTTTCATACTGATATTTTTGAAATAAATTATGTTTCGGTCCATTACCATAAGAATTGCATTCATCTTTAGATTTCTTAAATTTTTTCACCTAAAAAATAATATAAAATTAATGCATTTATGCTTTAAATTAATTATCTGTTAATATAAATGCATACCCTTCCCCTATCGTAATCATCATTATAACGTTCATCATAATCAATCTTTTGCCGATTTTTTTCATCATTTAATGCTGAATCTAAATGATTTGCTCCGCCGCTCCATGAATTCACTATTTAAATATCATTATTTATTAAATTTAAATATTAATTTAAAATTAATATTTAAAAAACACTCACCCCTATCACCATATCCTCTAAAAGGAGCATTCGATAAATGATTAATTACATCATCATTTTGAACTGAATATTTTTTAGAAGAATTTGAATCATCAAAAGAATTAAATTTCCTTTTTACGGAACACAAATCTTTGACGCCATCATCCCATTTCTTATTCGGAACAAATTCTTTAATAAAACAATAAAATTATAAATTTAGAATATTTAAGCATTAAATCATGTAAATTATAAAGTATTTTACCTGAAGAATTGTGACATCGTTCTTTTTCGAGTGTTTCTTTGGTGCGTTCGATCCATTCCCATTCCAATTGATCACTCTCAGAACCATCATTTGATGATGATGATGATGATGTATTAGAGTTATGTTTATTCTTTTTATGTTTCTTTTTCTTTTTCTTTCGCAGTTTTTCGTCTCTATTTTTTCCTGAATCATGATCGTCTGAAGATAATGACGCTGAATGTTTATGTTTATTTTTTTTCTTTTTCTTAATTTTATATGATTCTTCTTTTAGTTTATATTCATTGTTTATGTCATTACTAAAATTACAATGATTGTTATTCATTTCTTCTTTTTTATTTGACTCAACGCTGTTACATAATTCTTTTAAATTTCGATCCGTAAATTCCTTTTCATTGTCTTTTATTAATTCATTTTTAACATCATTAATCGATAACGCTGATGATGTGACCGTAGCATTGAAATTCGGATTTTTTAATGAATTATTTAATTTTTCATTTATTTCTGACTCTGAATTTTCCGTTTTAATACTTATTTTGTTAGCATTTGAATCGAAAGCATTATTATTCTGTAATTCCGTAGGTTTTCCATTAATTTTAATATTAGAAACCTCATGATTAATAAGCTCATTATTGGATTTATTTAGAACATTGATTACTATGGGGGCACATCGTTTTTTATTTTTATGTTTATTATTTTCGTGACATTCACTGACATTCCATTCAGTAGTGGAACAGACACTGTTTGTACTGCTTTCAGAGGCTAAAGACGGAGATCTTAAAGAGGTTTCCACGACATGCCATGATGACGTCGTCGCCTTCACTTTAATTGATGGTACCACGTTATTAGTTCCATTGTTAAGTTCACTTAAAGAGTTACTTAGTATTTTTGCACTTTGATGCGGTACACAATTTTGAATGCTCTGTATACTTTTACTTTTTAATTTATCAAATTTCTGATCATTATTCGAATGTTCTTTATTATTATTATTAATTGAATTGTTTAATGTTACGCTTTTATCACAGGAAATGGTCGATTTTTCATGAGCGCAATTTTCACGCTTTTGTGTTTCCTCATCTGAAGAGTCACTAGCGTATGGTACTAATCCTTTGTTATTATAACACAATTGAGGCGTATCTTTGTGCTTTGGTTTATCTAATAATAAAGGGGCTTTAATTGTTTCTGATGTAATCTTTAATTTATTTGATTCTGTTGATGATTGAGGTATGAGTTTTCCAATATTATTTAGGGAATGATTACCGTTAAACATCTGATACTTTTGAATATTACTAAGTTCGGGGCTCGAAATTATCGATGATTTTAAATATGACGAATGAAGAGATACATTATTCTATGTTAAGAAATATATCATTAAAAACATGAGAAAATTACTATTAAAATATCACTATACCTTTACACAATTGGGTTTATTGAAATGCGTATCGACGCGAACATAAAACAGAACATATGCCTGTTGATTAAGCACTTGATTTTGATTCACGATCGAAACACGTGCATCGTCCATAATGTACCATGAGCCCGAAGAGCTTTTAACATAACAAAAATAATGGCCCGTGTTACATGTCGGCCCCAAATGCACTAAAACTGCATTTAATCGGTATAAAATCGGTGGTCCCTTAATTCAAATCAATCATTTACAACAAATTAATCATAAAATCTCATATTTAAAACTATTATCTTAAAACTAAATTATCAGTCATATATAAGTTATTAATAAAGTGCAACAATACCTTTGTTTCAGACATATATGGTCTAAGGTCCAATTTTTCGGGATATGAAATATATTTCGTAATTTTCCCCCCAAAAATGCGATTATAATCAAATCTCTTCAATTGAAATGTCGCAACGTTCGGAGCACGGTAAACAGTGAATTGTTTTCGCGCCAAAACTTTGCATTTACACCGCGGACATTTATAAGCATTGTCCTGTTGAAGCACTTCGGGAGTCACAAACTTTTCCAGAGCTTTCTCCAAACTCATTACGTTCTGATAAATTAAAAATATATTTAATAATCTCTAAATACGTTTGAATATTCAATCGTTATTTTTAACATTAAAATATTATAATTACTTTAATGTCTAACATGAAATCCATGAAATGATCGTATGTGTTACTCTTTGATTTGCACTGAGAGCAAATCACTTGACTCCGATGGTATCCTCCGAATATCTGATTAACGGCAGTGGTTTCTTTGCTTAAAGCGTCCACTTTAATACTGCTGAAAGTTTCTTCGTGATTCTTAAGACACGATTTCCACATATTGTCAATGACGTATCTGAGGAATTCGTGAGCATCCTCCTGACGTCCGAAGTTAAAATGTTTCGCAATCGATTTCAGCCTCTGATAAACCGCGATCGGTTTAATCGTTTCATTTGCGCATGAATATGCGCGTTTCACGTGCTTTTGTAATTCACACGTCATGCAAAAGCCCTGAATTTTACCTTTAAAATTCATTATTAAAAAATGCCAATAAATTCATTGCAAAATACTCACAGACATAAGTGTCATCGTATAGTAAAAAGTTGACTAACGGTGGACAGTATGAAAGGCATTGTAACACGCTATTCATGAAACACGTGTTTCCTAAATTCGTTAATCCCGCGCCGATCGGACGCCGCTATTAATATACACAAATTTTACATAAAAATAAATATAAAATAATGATTAAAATAATAAAATGAAAATGTAAAAAAAGTCACCATTTTCCATTCCAAAATGATCCTTTCGCGCGAATATATTACTAATTTTGGATTTAATAAACCATCATTGGGATTATCGCAATGATTAGAATGATTCAGACTCTTCAATTGTCCGTTCATTTTAAGAGAGATATCATTGGAATTCGGTGCTGTCATTTTAGGATCGGGCGTTAGCACATGATACTTTTTCTGTAAATGTTTTAACGATAATTTATCGTCATCACAATCAATGGCTTTGAATTCGATGTTCGCCATAACCAAAGATGACCGTGAACCGTGAGAGATCTGTAATCATAATCCAAATTAATGCATATTCAAACATATCAGCATTTTCATTAAAATATTAATTAAAAATTAATATTTAATAATCCATTACCTGATGATTTAAGGAATTTGTGTCATGAATTAATGATCCCATTTTTATATTATTTATTTATAAATTAAAATCAATTATTTTACAATAAATTAATATGATGATAATTTTTGTTTAATTTTAATTATTTACAAATCAATGAAAATACGATTCAAAAAATGTCCGCTAAAAACACGCGTGTTATAAATGCATATGAAAATTGTGAAATAATTCATCATAAAATCGTTAATTTACAAAATTATTATTTTTAATTTAAATTTAAAGATAAATGTAAATGAATTCAGAAAAAAATTATAAATTCAATTATCATATAATTAAAAAATTCATTAATAATTTCATTGACTCTTTGAAAATGATGCCTCAAAATGGCCTTTTATTATATGTAAAAATGCCGATCATTAACAAACACGAGTTTATGATGCGTCATCACAGCGCCATCTCATGTCATATATAATATACAATGATATAATACATTTAAAATCATGGAAAATTATGGGACATTTAAATTTGAAAATTTTAAAATAAATTAATTTCATGATCATATTCTTCATATTCAATTATAAGAGATTTTCCATTTCTTTCATAAACTGTTCGTATGCATTGTCTTTGGACGGTGCATTCATCGCATTCTGATGGACGTTCGGATATGATTTAAATTCATTATCAAATCCTAAATTAAAAAATAAAATAAAATATGAATTTTAAAATGATGATACAGACCTTTATTTGGTTTTTTCACGATTTTTGTGTCCTCTCTTTTGACTCTTAACGCCACGGGTGTGAATCGTGTGGCGTCAGCGCTCAGATTTCTCAATTGGGGTTTCGCTTCAATGGTCGCGTCTGAGAAATTACTTTTTTTTTCGTCCTTTCGTAGTACCGTCGGAGGCGCTGTTAATGTCGATGATGGTGTCTGTACTTTCATCGGATGAACCATTCGCGGGGGTGCCGATGGTAAACGCTGTACGTTCATAATCGGAGGTCGCATCGGGACATTCGGCATCGCGGGTCTGTTCGTGATCATTCCTCCCGAATGCTGAGGATTGATATGTCTTAATGTTGGCGGAGGTACGGATGCCATCGGCGGTCTGAACATGAAAAGTGATGGTGCACCATGAACGGGTGCATTTTGTATTTGCGGAGGAATGACGGCTCTTCCGGGGTTAACACTCGCATTTGGTTGTGTCTGAAGACTTTGTAATGAATGAATCTGTTTACCGATGTTAGTGAGAGACTGATCCTTAAGAGATCCGGAAACGGCTCTTTCGACATTTTCAATTTCTTTAAGAAACTCATTCACATCCGCATCTTTATCTTCAGAGTGTGGCTCATCACTGAATCTTATTCTGCGGCCCCTTTCTTTTTCGTCAGTTTCTTCGTCATCCTCATCTTCGGCATCGCTTATAACGGGGGGTGGTCCCGGGGGTACTCCCGGGGGATGTTTATCATGAGGAATCTGAAATGTCTGTTTCTTTAGAATCGATTGAGGAGCAAATGATGCATCCGTCGTCAGTCTTATAAATTGAGGATGTTCTATTAAAGGTGCTGATGGGAGTGGTATGTCATCGATGGTAACATCTTCGGCTGATTTAACGGCCTCAAAATATTTGATCATCTGATTTCTTTTGTTTTCATATTCGACCTCTATCCTCTTCAGTTCAACAAAACGCTCGTGATTTTCTTTCGCCTCAAAATATAAGAAAAAATGTGAAAATGAAAGTATGTATGGTAATGGCATACATATAATCGGCATAACCGGTCCCATGTCTCTTTCATTTTCCGGCGTTTGTCTTTTAACACTTTTTCGTTTAATGGTGGCGGTGTATGGACATTATACTCCATTTGATCCAAACGTTCCATATCCGCGATTATTTGCAGCGGATCTTTGCCTTTCAGAACGGCCGCACGTACGATCATACGCTGCTTTTTATTCTGTCATTTCACAGTTTCATTAATGTTTTAAAATTCAAAATAAAGTAAATACGAACCTTTCGGAGTTCTCTTTTCCGCGCCTCTTTCCGCGCCTGATCCGTCGGATTCATGTATTTACCGCTCTTTGTCGTGTTTATCGATCGCCGTCCCATCGTCGTCTTTATACTGTCTTTTTATACGCGTCTTTTAATTACTATTTATTTTACCATTCAATTATTTCAAAATTAATATATTATAATCCTTTTTTTATCAATATTTATATACATATGTTTATGTATTTATGTGAAATGCGCATGTCTTTTAATAGCGCCTAAAAACTTCATTTTCCAATTTAATTGTATAAAAGTGCTTTGTGTATGCCGTTACAATGTACATATTCATAGCAATAATGTTAGCGTATTCAATTGCAAAATATCTCTTATATTTTTTCTCATGTTTCATGCATTTTGAGGAATATTCAAAATCAGTCATCCCTTTTTCTTCCTTTCCCTTTCCCTTTTTTGGGATCAAAGGTCATATTTTTGGGCTAATTTAGTGCTGACGGCTGAAATAGAGCTGTGCGCCGTCTCTTTATGATTGATATTATCATTAAATATACGATTTCTTTATATTAATCCTGTTGGGTTAGGTTAGGTCATACGGGGTACTTTGGATAGGTCTAAAGATAAAAGAATAACATGAGTAAAACACGTGATTTAATCATTCTTTGATAATATCGGTCTTTAAATAGTCATAGTATATTCAGTGCTAAAATAGTAATGGCGACACCCTTCAGCCGTTAATGCTAAATTTACCATTTTTGATATGGACACATATTTAATTATTTTTTAAAATATGATATCTCTTAACATAAAAAAAAGCATTTTAAGCACTTTTTACGTCTTTAGTTATTAGTAATATTTATTAGAATATGGCTTTTCTGTGACTCGTGATTTGCCATATTCTTAAAGTCTATCATTAAAGAAACAAAAAGTTCAAAGGTAAATAATAATTGAGTAAATTCTTAAGATTCACAAATCTTAGGATTGTGAATGGTCTTAAGATTCACAAATACACACGGGACAATGTCATAAGAGCATCATACTGTTATAAGTAGGGTCGAAACTTTTCGGGGAATCCCGAATTAGAAAGAGAGTTTTAAACATCGGGAAATTAATGGTTATGCACGAATCACATAAAAATAGGTCATTTGAGACCCATTTGTTGTTCCCGATTTTCCCGAATTTAAGCATTTTCGTTTTAAATCCAGAAAATCCCGAATTTCCCGAATAAATCCCGAATTTCCCGATTTTAAGAATTTTCCTTAAAATTGTAAATCAAAAATGCAATAAAACATGAGGGTGCAGTAATTTTTTAAATAAAAATTTCAATATAATTATGTTATACAAAAAATTTATCATATATATATAAATATATATATATATAAAATAAAAAATACTGTGAATATTCAAAAAATATGCATATTTATATATATATGTACATATATACACTATAACTGTATATTATATTCAATTATAGTGTGTCAATTGATTAAAATGCTTAAAATACAAAAATCATTATTTTTAAGTCAATATATAAATTTAAAAATTTTTTTTACTCCCCCCTTAGTATTTTTTTAAAAAATATACTAAGGGAGGACCCTTAGTATATTTTGGGAATTAAATAAAATTTTTAAATACACTCTGTTCTCGATTTTGGTATCACTCGATTATGGCAAAACATACTTGACTCAACTTGTTGCAAAAATCGAGAACAGAGTGTATATAAATATAAAATATTTTGTTAAAAAATTAAAATTTAAAAGAAATATTAAAATATAGTGTTTAAAAGAAAATATTGCAAATTTTTGTTAAAAAAATACTAAGGGGAGAGTAAAGGAAAATTTTCAATTTTAAGTCCCGAATAAGTCCCGAATTTAGTGCATTTATGTTCCCGAATTCCCGCCCGAATTTTAAATTTTTATTCCCGAAAAGTTTCGACTCTAGTTATAAGTTAAAACTTTATAAAGAGTTTTCATACACTGACTGTAAAAGTGCGTTTACGAATTAATATGCAATTATTATATAACGAAAGCATTTTTATTAATTTTATTAAATTTTAATATTTATTTTAATGAAAATCATATTAAAGTTCAAACATATACTAATGGAGTTTCAGAAAAGTCTTATAAAACATTGAATTTAATTTTAATAAAAATTTTTAATAAAAAATAAAATTATTCATCATATCATTTAATAAAAAGATATTTACCGTTAACTTACTTTTTAGACCCGTTCTTATAGCACGGGTGAACACACTTTTAAATGTTTAGAAATTCTAAAAACTAAAGTCAAAAGAAAGTAAAGAAAAAGGGGTTATTATACCCTGATATATAAGAACATTTTTGTGCTTTCCCCGCACTATAAGACCGTGTCTAAAAAGTGAGAATAAACTAATGGGAAATGCACATTTTGTCATTTTAACATCATTACTCAATTTAATTACACAAAATCTTTTCGATTATTTCCAATCACTGTAAACTCCATTGAAATATAAAAGATATACAATATTTGTAACAATATTTTCATAAACGACAAAAGGGTGCAGAAATTCAGTAAATTTTAAGTTAATTCAATAGAAGAATGAGTTCGTCGATTTCTGATCTTCGGCTGTGCATGAATGCTGTCGTTTCCCATAACATATTCACTAATTTTGCATCTTTAGTTTCATCTATAGGTATGTCCTCAGATAATGGTGGATTCACGCGAAAAAACGGCACATTTATCATACTGCACCATGCTTTGGCTCTTTCCACGACCTGACCGCATGACTGTGATGCCTTTCATTTTCATTTAAAATTAATATATGCATAAAAAACTAGTATCTAATTAATAGTTTACCTGTTCTATTATTAATTGAATTATATTTTCTTTTTCCATAAAAAAGGACATCGCCACACCTAATAATAGAAACATAATGTATATAATAAAACATAAACTTTTGATTGTAATAAATGTTAATATTTATTACATTTAATGTGTGAACCTCTGCGCGTCTCTGCAATTCTATGCATATTTTGAGCATTATAAATGATACATATGTATATATGTAGAAAAGTTTCTAATTTTATTATATATTAAAATAAAATACCTCAACAATATGTATGTGCGTGTGTGGTCAATTTTCAATACTATCGATTATTGACCATCACATTTTCAATTTTTGAATTTTGTTAATGGCATTATAAATAAAGTTTTTTTGACATTCTGTTTATATGTAAATCCATTGTAAACGTTAATTGTAAATATGCTTTATATAACTTAAAATGACATATTCAATCAAAAAAACATAATGATAAAAAAATAAATATTTTTCTGATTTTTAATGATTTTTATTATAAATTTTAATTTTTAAATGAATATTTTCAAAAAATATTTAAAAAATGTTATAAAAAATCAAATTGCAAAACCCGCATATTGCATTGAACCCAAAAAAGCAAATTTACTCTTTTAATTAAAATATCGCAAAAAAAGTAAATATTTTTTGGGGTCAAAGATGATAATTTTTATAGATATGGACACATATTTAATTATTTCTTTGATATCTCTTAAAGAAAAAAGTTTTTATGGCTATTTTAAGTCTCCAGACATTATTTATGGTTTCACCTCAACACATGTATGAGTTTTACTCCTTTTGTCTGTTTCCCTGAGTCGAGCCAATAAAACAGCAAATACTGTGAAACCTCTCTTAAGCGGACACCCTTTTGCAACCGTCTAAGTGTCCGCTTAAAGGAGGTGTCCGCTTAAGAGAGGTCATG
>JAQIXB010000644.1:0-15305 GCA_034697405.1 Mesoplophora pulchra | reverse complement strand
CCAAAGGCGGAGCCTATACTAGTTCCTGACCAATCAGAAGCAAGGGGGCGGAGCTTATAGACCGGATGTTTTGATGACTATAACGTGCGTATCCTACTTATTTATTATACTATAAAATGATAGCAATAATATAATATAATAATATGGATAATTTTGCCATTAATTTAAAAATATTACATAAATTTTTTTAATTTTAAAAATTTTGAATTTATTTTATTTTAAAAGTTAAGTAAAATAAATAATATATTTATTTATTTATTTATAATATTCTTAAAAGTTATTATCCCATTTATATCTAAAATGCATTTTTAAGTAATTTTTTAAAATAATGTCTCTAAAATAATGGTTTTTATATAAAAACATTAACAATAAATTATTGTCAATAATTATGATATATTACATAAAAAACTATTTATTATTATTATTAAAATTTTTAATTATTTTTAAATTATTTTTTAAAAATTAATTGAAATTATCCATTGCAATGGACAGTTCCGGCTCCGCCCAAAAGTCCAAAACATAAATTTGAGAAAAATTGATATTTAACAGTACTTTCTTTTTCATGTTTCGGTACTTTTTCTAAAAATAAATAAATTAATATTTAATTAATATGAAAATAGTTAGAGTCTCAATTTATGTTCAATAAAAGTAAAGATGAGAATAAAATGTATTTTAAGATTTACAAAAAATAAATAAAGAGGTAAATTGTTATTTACCAAAACAGCATGGTAAATGTTTACTGTGGCAAAATACGGATAAAAGATGAGAATCTTTAGTTAATAATGACTTAAAAAAGGCATAGTTTTTGTCTATGGTGTGCATTTCGGCACCGCCCATCTTTTCGCATTGAGTCGCATTCACGGCACATCCGACCGTAGCACACTCAACCACTTTCGTACGCATCATAAACGCTTTTCTTAAATTCGATACTAAATATTTAAATTAAAATTATAAACACATTTATAATGAAATTTTATTTATATTTATTTATTAATTTATATAAATAAAAATCACAAAAATAATGTGAATAATTTTTTTAATAAAATACACTAAAAGACAAAACTGCGATTTCAGAAATTAATAATCAATAAAAGTTTTAAATATATATTTCAATAAAAATATTAATAAATAAAATTTTAAGAAATATTTTATTAATTTTAATTAAATGTATAATAATAGTGAAAAATATCTCACCTCTTATAATAATGGGTTTTATTAAAGGGTCACTCAACTTTTGTATATCATAATTACTTTCATTATTTTTAACATCATTCGTTATATTTACATTTTTACCATTTATATATAATAAATAAAATTGAAATATAATAAAATATATTAAAGATTTCATTTTTATAAAATTTATTATTTTACATTTCATTAGAGATGAATAATAAATGAGAAAATGCTGAGAAAATAGTTCATCATTTTAATATTGAAATGACCAATATGAGGTCATTTAATAAAAATGACGTTAATTTTAAGTAAATATTTATTTTAAATAAAAGCGTATGTGCGATAAAAATTAATATCAAACATTTGATTAAAATATGTGTAAATAAAATATAAAAATACAGTGAATTTTTTTCGATTAAAATTTTATTTTATGAAAATAATTTTTATAAAAAACTAAAATACTAACTTTTTATTATTATTCTTTTACATTATTATCATATATTAAATTAAATATTAAAATTTTAGGAATTTTTTTGTGGAATTTTAATTGTGACCTAAAATTAGAATATAAAATAATATTTTATTATAATAAAATAAATATAATAAAAGAATTAAATAATTGATAATACCGTTTTAATTTCGCAATATTCGCGCATAGCCTCATCCCCGAAGTCACGTCCGTTTCCGGACATTTTAAACCCTCCGAAAGGCGTTTGTGGAGTGATGGCATTATATGTGTTGACCCATACAGAGCCCGCCTCAACACTATTGGCAAATGTCAACGCTTTATCCAAACTCTTTGTGAATACACCTGACGCTAAACCATAGATCGTATCATTCGCTCGTTTAATGACCTCATCCATGGTCTTGAATTTAAGCAATTGTTGGACGGGTCCGAACACCTCCTCTTTGGCTATTCTCATATTATCAGTCACATCGGAAAACACCGTCGGTTCTATGAAATATCCGACGGTCCCATGCCGTTTACCGCCGCAATTCAATTTTGCCCCTTCTCTTTTACCCGATTCTATTAATTCCAAAATTCTATTCATTTGAAGTTCACTAACCTGAGGGCCTAAAAATTATCAAATTATGTTTAACATTATAAATTATGCATAAATAATGAGCTTAAAATGAATTTACATTTTTAAAGAATTTTTTAATTACAAAAATAATGGCATACCCTGTGATACATTATCATTAAAAGGATTTCCTAAAACTCTGCCTTTAGCCATAGCTACAGATTTCTCAACGAAAGCGTCATATACACTTTCGTGAATGAACACACGTGAAGACGCAAAACACACCTGACCCTGGTTCATGAACACACCACAATGAGCCGATGCCTTTAAATTAATAAAAATTTCAATTAATTTATCATAATTTTATACAATAATTAAAAGTAAAACATACGACAGCAGCATCTAAATCAGCGTCTTCAAACACAACGAATGGTGATTTACCCCCCAATTCCAATGATACTTTCTTTAAATTGGATTTTCCCGCCATTTCCTGAATTAATTTCCCGATGTTTGTTGATCCCGTAAATGATATTTTATTGACATTCATATGTGAAGTAAGAGCAGCACCTGCGGTAGCCCCATACCCGGGAATAACATTGACCACTCCGGGAGGGAATCCGCTTTCTTTTATGAGACTCGCGACATATAATGCTGAAAGTGGCGTTTGTTCCGCGGGCTTTAAAACGACGGTATTTCCCGATGCTAATGCAGGACTTAACTTTAATACCATCATTAGTACAGGCACATTCCACTATAGTTAATTTTTAAATAAATTATTATTATTATAATCATTAATAAATTATGTATGTACATACGGGTGTTATTACACCGCATACTCCAATGGGCTCCATTCGCGTAAAACTAAAAACATCACCATCCGCAGGTATTGTTTTACCATGAATTTTGTCGGCCCATCCTGAGAAGTATCTTAAGATCCTTACGCACCATAGCTATTTAATAAAAAGTATACATATTTATTATTAAATATGCATATCATTATTATGTATAATAAACCTTTTGAAAATACCGTTTCATATAACGAATCTTTTAATAGTTTACCACTATTAAATGTCTCTAATGCCGCAATATAATTAGCATCACGTTCCATGAGATCGGCCAATTTATATAAGAGCCGTCCTCTGTTAGATGCGTCCATTCTCCGCCATTCAGAGCCTAATTTAAAGGCATTCCGTGCCGCGGTCACAGCTATGTCCACATCCGCGGCATCCCCCTCCTGAATGTCGGCAATTTTCTGTCCGTTCGCGGGGTTCACCGTCGGAAATGTTTTACCGCTTTTAGAGTTTACGAATTCATTGTTTATAAAAAGCTGAAAAAATATTTTATTAAAATATATAAATATGTAAATATATTTAATAAATTTTTCACCTTAGAATATTTAATTTCGGGATTAGAAATTACGGACATTATTACAAAATATATTTATAAAAATAAAAATATAAAATAATTATTTTACGATTAAATATTATTAAATATTATATACTGAAATTTAAAAGTTAAAGTAAATAATAATCAAAAAATTAATTTATTTATATTGAAAATTCAAGGATTTTCTATTTACTATATTTTAATAATATAAAAATTCATTAAATTTTATTATTATTAATAATTTAATATATTAATAAATTAGAATATATCAGCATATATAAGTTAATTACTTAAAGAGATGTGTTTTAGAAAATTACAGATAATGACGTCCGTAATTTTACGAAATTATTTTTCATATTAATGTTATATTACAAACACTAAATTAATATTACAAATAATTATAGCTTTTAACTAATGTCATCTTTTGGTTATAAAACGTATTTTTATTAATAAAATAACGTATTTTATATTACTATTTTATATTATTTTGTATAATAAATAATTTTTGTATTTATAAATTTTAATTTATTTTTTTAATGCATTTTAATGATAATTGAGTAATAAAAAAGCGATTTTTAATCATTTTAATTAATTTTTGAATATTATTTTTTTAAAAATAAAGTTTACTTAAAATTTATCTTAAAATTGAGATATAAAAATTAATTTTTTTTATAAAACATTTTACAGATTATTACAAAATTTTAAAGTATTTTACGAAATATTACCAAAATATTACATTTAAAAAGATAATTACGTACTTTTACTATCCATAGATACATAAATTCATAATGACATTTCATAAAAAATTTCAGGATATGATGCGATTTGCAGATAATCATTTTGCAGATAATCATTTTGCAGATACCATTTCCTTAATCAATGTCTTAACAATGTTAAGGCTAAAATAACAATTTACAAAAATCTATAAATCTTAAATAATAACATTAAAAACATCTTTAATTTACTTAAATAAAAAATGCATAATAATAGCATAATTAAAGGAGGATGCCATAAAATGACAAATAAAATATACCAAAATAATTCAAATGCTATTTTATTAAACACAATATGCTGATTTTAAATTTATTTCGGCCTAAATCATGACGAAAATAGTTTTTTGATTTTTTTACCTTTACAATAATTGACTATTTATATAACAATATGAGCATCAAAATAAAATGTCATAAAAGGTCGTGACCTTTTTAAATGTGTCATATTATTTTAATACTTTCCTGATCTTAGGTCCATAGGCCTTTTGCATTATCATTTATATATGAAACAACTTTCGGAGAATCGACATTCGGGCGGCATTATTATAGTTTATTTATTTATTATGAATAAATAAATTTTTAATTATTTTTAATTTAATGTTTAATAATAGATTATTAATTATATTATAAAAACATACTATTAATATTTATAATTTCATTGCTGCAATTTAAATGTAATATTTAATTTATTATTATTAATTCATTAATTTATAATAATGTATATAATTATTAAATTATATACAGGGTGTTTATAAAATAAATGAACCCAAAAGAACTTTAATAACTGAGTTCAGAGAGTTTTTGACCAAATGATATCGGGTTTGTTTTAAACTATACTTTTCAAGTTTTTTTGGTAAAATTTTAAAAAATATATTTAAAATTCATGTTTATTAAAATTTTAAAATATACAAATTATTAATTAATTAATAATCTTAAAAATGACATATGTAATGTCGAAATGCATTGAAAATTAAAAAAGTTATGGCGCTTTTTATAAAATAAAATACTTAAAAATTAATATTTTATAAAATTCAATAATTAGAATTTTTTCTTAACAATATAAATAAAATGTAAACAAAAAATAATTAATTTAGTTTTCAATAAAATTAACTTTAACGTTATTTATAATAGTCCCAAATTTTTAAAAAATTTTAACAAAAAGACTTGGAGAGTTTTTGTATAGTATAAAGCATACCCGATATTTTTTAGTGAAAAACTCTCTGAGTTATTAAAGTTCTTTTGAGTTCATTTATTTTATAAACACCCTGTATTTATCTCATTTTATAGATGTAATTTTTTGTTATAATTAAATAAATAATTTTAAATTATATTTTTCTAAAATCTCTATTTTTTATTGATTTTTTGGTTTTTATAAATTATGTTATTTATATACAGTGAAACCTCCAGTAATGGACATCTCTCTTAAGCGGACATTTAGTCTGTTATCATGGGTGTCCGCTTAAGAGAGGTTTTACTGTACACATTCTAAATATTTATTTTATATCTCTTAAGATAAAAAAGCATTTTAAGCATATTTAATGTCTTTAATAAAAATCTATCCGTAATATGCCAAAATATATGAACCATAATCATAAGGTTCATATGATAGATATTATTATGTATTAATATGCATACAAAATATTTATTTAATACTTTTTAAGGGAAAAAATTGCCCTTAAATTAAACACCACAGTGATAAGATATTAATGGCTAATTTATTATTTAAGTCAATGATGAAGTAATATATTTTATTTTTGAAAATATATAATTATAATATTGCAATAAACTATTTATATTTATTTAAAATTATAATGCATTTATTTGCATTTTTTAAATTAAAGAAATTATTTTAAGATAAAGGTATGGAATAAAAATTTAAAGAAATAATGTCATTAATATGTCATTTGTAAAAGGAACTTTAAAAAGAAAGTAATATTTATATTATATATAAAATTATAAAAATATTTATTATTTTATGATTAAAATATTAACATTTATATTAAATATTAATTAACATATTTATGTTAACATATTAATATTTTTATTTCTATTTTATGTTAAATTAAATCTAACATAAAATAGCAATAAAAATACATCAAAAATTAAATATTTTAATTGATATTAAAATATATTAAAATTTACACAATTTTTTGTCAATAAAATTTTATTAACAAAATTTAGTTCATAAAAATATTACATCATAATACATTTTATACCGAAATTATTTGTTATAAATAATATCATACTCAAAATAAAGTATTAAAAACATAAAAACTGCCCTTTGATATTATTGACTGTGCTATTCTTAGATCTTTTTAAAGGACTAATAATTTTAGGCTCACATTTTACTTTAATTCAATAAATTATAAATAAAATAATAAATGACATTATGAGTATATTCATTTTTATATGTTAACTTTAATATCAATATTTTTAAAATAAAATCATAATGTTAAATACATATTTTAATATAAAAAATAACTTTATTTATCATTCTAAACATTTAAAATTTTATATCTAAATATTGTGTTTATTATTACAATAATTGTAATATATTTATGAATTTTTTTGCGAAACTTTAATCGTGACCTAAAAATTAATAAATTAAAATTAATACATTAATAAATTAAAATTAAATTATAAAAATGTGATATTTTACCGTTTTCGTTTCACAGTACGGTTTAACTCCGTCCATACCGAACTCACGACCGAAACCCGATTCTTTAAAACCTCCAAAAGGTGTCTGTGCCGAACCCGCAATGAATGAGTTGATATAAACGGAGCCCGCACGTACCCCCTGAGCATAGATCAATGCTTTATCTATGTCTTTACTAAAAACACCCGCCGCTAAACCATAATTAGTATCATTTGATCGTTCAATGACCTCATCCATGGTCTTGAATTTGAGTATCTGTTGGACGGGTCCAAAGATCTCCTCTTTTGCTATTCTCATATTATCAGTCACATCGGAAAATACCGTCGGTTCAATGAAATATCCGACATTTCCGTGCCGTTTTCCGCCGCACTGTATTTTCGCCCCTTCTTTTTTACCCGATTCAATCAATGAAAGAATTTTATTAAATTGTTCATCATCAATTTGAGGGCCTAAAATTTGTATCAATAAAATATTATTAATATTAATTAAAATATTAATATTATTTTAAATATTAATAATATTAACCATATTAATAATGGTTATAATTTTAAATATAAAATTATAGCCATACCCTGAATTGTCTTTTCATTGAAAGGATCACCCAAAACCCTGGACATGGCTAAAGCCTTCGATTTCTCTACAAAAGCGTCATAAATCTTTTCGTGGACAAAAACACGTGATGACGCACAACAGCATTGACCCGCATTTACAAACACTGTATTATGTGCTGTTACCTTTTGGTTAATAAAACATATTAAATTAAAATTTATAAATATATAAAATTACATTATTTATTAAAATTTAAAAAAAGTGAATAAATACCACAGCAGCATCTAAATCAGCGTCATCGAACACGACTAAAGGTGATTTTCCGCCCAATTCCAGAGTCACTCTCTTCAGATTCGATTTTCCTGAAGACATTTGAATCAATTTCCCGATTTCGGTCGATCCCGTAAATGATACTTTATCTATGTCTTTATGATTGGAAATTGCGGCACCCGCTGTTGGACCATACCCGGGAATCACATTGACTACTCCCGGAGGGAAACGCGCCTCTTTTACTAAACTCGCAATATACAGCGCTGTTAACGGTGTTTGTTCCGCGGGTTTTATAATAATGGAATTTCCTGCTGTAAGTGCGGGGGCCATTTTAGCTATGGTTATAAGAACAGGGAAATTCCACTATAATCAAATTTAAATAAATATTAATATTAAATTTCTTAATTTTTATAAAATTACCGGTAATATCAATCCACACACACCCACAGGTTCAATACGTGTAAAACTAAAGACATCACCATCCGCAGGTATTGTTTTACCATGGATTTTATCAGAAAATCCCGCGTAATATCTCAAAGCACCGATCGAAAACATCTTTAATAATAAAAAATAATAAAAAAATTTAAAATTAATAATTATTAAATTTATTACCATATCTCCGTGAGCATCTTTATATGCTTTTCCATTATCTAATGATTCTAAAGATGCCAAATAATCGGCATCACGTTCCATGAGATCGGCCAATTTATTTAAGAGCCGTCCTCTGTTAGACGCGTCCATTCTCCGCCATTCAGAGCCTAATTTAAAGGCATTCCGTGCCGCGGTCACAGCTAAGTCCACATCTGCGGCATCCCCCTCCTGAACGTCGACGATTTTCTGTCCGTTCGCGGGGTTCACCGTCGGAAATGTTTTACCGCTTTTGGAGTTTACGAATTCATTGTTTATAAAAAGCTAAATATTTAAATAATTTATTATATTATTGACTCCGCTTTAGTATAAAACAAGAAATTTCGATATGAAAGTTATATATAAATTTATAGGGTATGCCTAAAGATGAAGATTTTATCCTAAATTCTTAACCGAAACCGCCCGAAGATCGATCGGTTATCGGTTTAGCCGTAGTTTCGGATAACCGTTTCCATCTTTAGGTATGCCCATATACTAAAATTTTGTCATATTTTACAATAATAGTTTATTTTACCTTAGTATATTTAATTTCGGGATTAGGATTTTTCGGCATAATTATTATAAAAAATATATTTTTAAGAAAATGTGTTGTAATATATTCAGTATTATAAAATAAATTAAAATAAAAAATTTATTTTACAATAAAAATATAATAATAACAAATTTCAATGCCAAAAGACACTCATTAAAATTCACAAATGATTAGATAACATTTCAATGTCATTTTCATAATAATCTGAAACTAACGCTTTTAAACAATTGTTGAGTTACACTCAATGCAAATAATATAAGAGATGTTTTGCATTTGAATTTAGTTAATGTTTTATTATGCTCATGGCGTTACGTGATGTTATATATAACAGTAGCATTAGTGAATTTAACGGCAAAATATATGATGCAAAATATAGATTATTTCCATTTACTGTAAATATGTGAATTAAGTTTTGTAACAAATTTTATATGAAATTATATAACTGAATGATATCGTATGATCAAAATCCATATTAATATCTGCATATGTATTAATTGAACTTTAACTTCAATGATACGTATTTATGTAATATTATATGCACTGATTTTATACAAATGATAAAAGTAAATATCATTTTAAAATGAATATTTATTAAATAATATATTAAAATATAATAAATAACAAAATTGATATTTTAATATTCAATTAAATTAAATTTAAATATTAATTATTAATAATTAAATGTTAAGTTTATTATAATTCTTTCGAATTTAAAAAATATATATCTAAAATTGAATTAAATTAACATTTTTTATGATTTCATATTAACACACATTAACTATGTTTTGCAATAATAATACAGGGTATTACACCTGTAAGTGTCCACTTTTTATTGCATAATTTTTAACTAGTAGACCAGTTAGAATAGTTTAAAACATCGGGTACAGTATACAGTAAACCTCTCTTAGGGGATCTTTTTTTAGTCCATGATTTCATTTTGTCTTAAGGTTTCTGTCTTATAGAGATTCCTATGTAAAGCATAGTAAATAAAATTATCTTTACGTGTAATGCTTAGCATATTATGTAATGTTAAAATTTAATTATTAATTTAAAAAAATCATTTTTTAATATAATACATGAAATGCATACATATAACATGTCTAATGAATAAAATTTATAATGAATCGGAAAAGGAAATTAAAGTCATGTCTAAACATTTACTTAAAAAACATCACGTCATTTTTAGTTTTATTTATCGTTATGATAAATATTTTATTTTTAAAAAAATAAACTTTTAATTTTATTAAAAAACTTTATTTAAAAAAATTGTTTTTGAAAATGTGCGCTCAAAATTTTATTGTATGTAAATATCCAATGATCGCACGAATAAAAGTAGACAGATAAGAACCTTATTATTTTAATAATATAAATAAATAAATGACATAAGTAATTTAAATTTTAAATTTTAAAATAAATTTAATATAAAATGAAAGATCAATAATCAGTGTGTCGACCCTCATTATTAATGATATCCTCAATACGTTTCGGGAAAAATAAGAAATTAAAATTTCAATTTTGATCTTATCACGTGACACAATAATTAAATTATTTTTTAACAAAAAATATCATATAAAATGGGAGGGGCGCCGTTAAATTAATTTAAACGCGAGCGTATGCTGTGTTTTTAGGGTGTAGATACTTACAGATGTAACACCGTGTACTATTTTTATTTATTTAAATGTATTAAATTTTTATTTTAAATATTTATTTTGACACCCTTTTAGTTGTTTTTTATTTTAAAAAATTTTAAATTAATTTAATATAAATGATCATTGGGAATTGAGTATTTAGTAATTCATAAAAATCCATTCCTTTGGGACTTTCGGAAGTCTCAGAATTCCATTAATTAATTTTTTATATCTTTTTAATTATTAAAAATGAAATTTATAATTTTATATTATGATTAATTATTTGTTTGATATCAGCACAATTCATTGATATAATTGATATTTAAATAGTTTTTCATAACTTTTAAGAGTATTAAAATTATAACTAAAACTTTTGCAAAAATGTAATAAATTTAATTATCATAATGGTGTAATATATACTTTTAATATCAATTTTTAATACATTTATTACATACATTAAATCATTCCCAAACACATAATGGATATATAAAAATTATAATATTAGTGTTTTAAAATAGTATTATATAATGAAAAATAAGTACTATAATAAGCATTATAATAAATATTATAATACGTATTATAAGTACTTTATTATAATCAAAATTAAAAACGTTATATTTTAATAATATAATTATTAGAATGTTACACTTTTTGATGATTTAACATTTATGAGTTTTTATTTGGAATTTTAATCGTCACCTAAAAACAAAAAAAATATATTTTTATAAAATTTAAATAAAAAATGTGAAAATTTATTACCGTTTTTATTTCGCAATACTCATGAAGCCCTTCGGGACCACACTCACGCCCATGACCCGATTGTTTAAAGCCTCCGAATGGCGTCTGTGGCGTAAGTGCTAAAAATGTATTAACCCATACAGAGCCCGCCTGAACCCCCTGAGAAAACATCAATGCCTTATCAATGCTATTGGTGAATACACCCGACGCTAATCCATAATTCGTGTCATTAGCACGTTCAATGACCTCATCCATGGTCTTAAATTTGAGTAACTGTTGGACGGGTCCAAAGATCTCCTCTTTTGCTATTCTCATATTATCAGTCACATCGGAAAATACCGTCGGTT
This sequence comes from Mesoplophora pulchra, assembly GCA_034697405.1. Classification (NCBI taxonomy): domain Eukaryota; kingdom Metazoa; phylum Arthropoda; class Arachnida; order Sarcoptiformes; family Mesoplophoridae; genus Mesoplophora; species Mesoplophora pulchra. Next base: position 3,586 of record JAQIXB010000644.1, on the reverse strand, counting down.
CAATGAAATATCCGACATTTCCGTGACGTTTTCCGCCGCACTGTAATTTCGCCCCTTCTTTTTTACCCGATTCAATCATTGAAAGAATTTTATTAAATTGTTCATCATCAATTTGAGGGCCTAAATAATGTAAATGATTATAAATAATTTATTAATTTTATTTAAATACAATGTGTAAATACCCTGATTGGTGCGTTCATCGAAAGGGTCCCCGACGACTCTCGAAAGGGCCATCGCTTTCGATTTCTCCACAAAAGCATCATATACTTTTTCGTGAACGAAAATACGTGATGACGCACAACAGCATTGGCCCATGTTAAAGAACAGTCCGACGTGAGCCGTCGCCTTTTAACATCATTGATAATTATTAAAACTTTTATTATAAATTACATTTATGACAATTATTTATTTTAACATATATAAACGACATTATTATGACTGTAAAATTAGATCATTTTTGTGATTCTATTATATTAAATCCCTATAAAGACCCTGTGTCTTAAAAGTGCCTTTTATAATGAATAAATAATATCTTACGACAGCTAAATCCAAATCAGCGTCATCGAAAACGACTAAAGGTGATTTTCCGCCCAATTCCAGAGTCACCCTTTTAAGGTTCGTTTGTCCCGAAGCGATTTGAATCAATTTCCCGACTTCGGTCGATCCCGTAAATGCCACTTTATCAATGTCTTTATGATTGGAAATTGCGGCACCCGCTGTTGGACCATACCCGGGAATAACATTGACTACACCCTTCGGAAATCCGACCTCTTTTATCAAAGATGCAATATACAACGCTGTCAGAGGCGTTTGTTCCGCGGGTTTCAAAACAATGGTATTACCGCAGCATAATGCAGGTCCTATTTTCCATGCCAACATTAAAGCAGGAAAATTCCACTAAAATATAAGAACATTTAAATATTAATTAATATTATGTAAAAATACAAATAATTTCTAAAATATTAAGTGTTTACTTTAGAAGTTTTACATAAAATATTTATATATAAAAATATTTTCAATTATATCATTGCATATATTAATAATATATGCTATAATATTATGTAAATATTAATATAATAACAGTTAAACATTGTACCCAAATCCTATTATCGTGTGACCGCTCATAACCATGACAGCCCTCTAATGTTAAATGCATGCGAAGTCATAGTTAGAGCTGTCACACGATATGTAATACTATATAATTTTTTTAAATAAAATTAATATTTATATATGATAATATTAGTGAATATGAATTTTAATTAAAATATTTATGCAATAATTTAATACCGGAATAATCTGTCCGCACACACCCACGGGTTCAATGCGTGTAAAAGAAAAGACGTCACCATCGGCGGGAATTGTTTTTCCATGGATTTTATCGGCATAACCCGCGTAATAACGCAAAGAATCGGCTGTCGCACTCTGCACATTTTAATTAATATTTTTATTAATATTTATTTTATAATTAAAAATTATTGATTAATTACGATATCGCCATATGCATCTTTGAATGGTTTTCCATTGTCGAGTGTTTCCAAAGACGCGATAATATTTATGTCTCTCATAATGAGATCGGCCAATTTATTTAAGAGCCGTCCTCTGTTTGATGCGTCCATTCTCCGCCATTCAGAGCCTAATTTAAAGGCATTCCGTGCCGCGGCCACAGCTAAGTCCACATCTGCGGCATCCCCCTCCTGAATGTCGACGATTTTCTGTCCGTTCGCGGGGTTCACCGTCGGAAATGTTTTACCGCTTTTGGAGTTTACGAATTCATTGTTAATGAAGAGCTAAATTCATATGTTAAATTTTTTAAAAAAATTATAATTATTAATAAATCAATAAAATTATATAATTTTATGATAATGTTATTTAAAAGTTATATTATAATTATGATATAACTTTTATCATAATATAATTTGTAATATGTAATTAAAGATTATTTTATTATTTCATAGTTAACTTAAAATATATTTTTATCATTAATATCATAAAATTCAATATGAACATATATAATTACAAATATTGTAATATGCCAAATGTAAGCCCCGGGACTTCCATTTAACAGAAGGTCATTTTAAAAGAAAACAGTAAACTAAATATAAGCCCTGTGAAGAAATTCTTAATTTAATATTAATAAAACACACTATATTCACATTAATATATTTATTATAATTAAAACACAATGAACATGCATTAAATATCTCTTTAAATATTAAGTATTTAATTAAATATTTTTATATAATACTTTAAAATATACTTTTATACATTATATTGTATATTATATATTAATAATATATTTTAATCAAACAATATAATTAATATAATTTGATTAAAATGCATTAATTAAATGCTTTAACTTTATATTTTTATATATAATTTGAATTCTAAATTGAACCCCCTGTAATATAAGCCCCGTGATTTTTATTACATACGGCATATTCCGTTAATATATCTATCATTTGAATTAATATTTTTTAAAAAACATTTACTCTGATTTTTTGCAAATATATATTGTAATTACAAAATATTTTTACTTTAAATTTATTGATAAATATATATTATATGTGCATAATTATCTTAAAAATTAGCATTTATATTTAATTTATAATTAATTCATATTTAACATTAATAATTAATAAATTTTTCCTTTCGTTTAATAATATATTCGTAAATTTTATTAATATAATAAATACGATTTTCAAACATAAAAGGCATTTATTTTAAAATATATATTTATTACATATTATTTTGTATAAAATTCAAATATAAAATATTAAATAAATCAATTTTCTTAATATTCAATTATTTTTATAGTAATTTTAAGCCAATAATTTTGCAAATTTTTAAAATATAACATATTGAATTACATAAGAAACATATTTATGATAAAAAAGTAAAACATTAATTTAAAAAAATAAAAGTGACCATTACCTGAGTGTATTTAACCTGAGGATTGCGTATCGCGGACATTTTCCTGAAAATGTATAATAAACAAATGCTTTAGAATTTGCAATAAATACTCTGAAAATGGTTTCACTAAACACAGAACATATATATTTAGAAATATATGAATATATATATATATTTAGAATCTTTGAATTAATGGGCGTTTTCAAAAGTTTAATATATAATCAGAGAATAAAAGAGTGTGAAAAATATAATTTATTATGATATATAATATGAGGGAATATGATGTAATTGAACACACTGAATGCCCAACTCAATGGATAATGCTGAATATGTTCATTGAACAAATGGGAGATACTTAGAGATATACTAGCCTACATAGTCTTTATGTACTAGCCTATTTACCTTGAACATAACATTGAAAATAAATGCTGTTTAATGCCAGTTTTACATTGAATTACTTATATTGCAAACTATTCATAGGATGGTAAAATTTTCTAATATATTATAAAACTCACATATGCTATTTCAATATGTGCGCATCTGTAATATAAGATTCTGTTCAATATAATAAATTATGACAAAAAATTCTTAGATAATGAATATATATATATATATATATATATTGAATTGAATGTCTGTCCTCTCATATCATGGCACATATTTTCTAAAATATTAA
>JAQIXB010000643.1:0-15318 GCA_034697405.1 Mesoplophora pulchra | reverse complement strand
TTATATACTAAACTTTTTACTTTTTTATTTCCCTCATCTTTTCACAGCGATATATACCCATATATATATATATATATTCATCATCAATATGATTGCATTTTGTTTTGAGTATGTCTGAACATTCTGTACTTTTTGATTCCATTGATCGTTAGAGATGAATGTGCCTCAAAGCGATTTCTTTATACATTTTTCAAGAAAAAAAATGGAGAAAACATTATACTAGTATTATGCTAGTATTAGTACTAAAAAAAATATATGTTTAACGTATATCATCATCATTATCTTTGTTTTTCTCCCGGAGATTGCCTCTCATTTCGCCGAAAAAAATGGATAATAAAATATGTAATGAAATGATTAAAATGAAATATTTTATTTAAATTTAATTTATTAAATTTACTAATGCTTTTAATATCGTAAATTAAATGATATCATAGATATAAATTTAATGAACAATTTTTTTTATTAAAGTTTTAAAAAATAAAATTAATTATTTTTAAAACATGTGATTTTATTTTTATATATTAAAATTTAATTGACATTTTAAATGAGCATAATAATTATGCTCATATGTGTTAAGTCATAAGGATAGTCTAAAACTGCCGTTTACGTTTTTATTTTTAAGAAATAACAAAAATAACTAAATATGTGTCCATTTCTATAAATAACATTTCCAATTAAAGCATAAAAAACAACTTTTTAATACTTTTTTCTATTTTTTCGATTTATTTTTTATTTTTTAGGATTTTTTAAAAGTAAAAATGTAAAGGGATTAAAGGAAAATTTTGAAATTTTAAAAAATTCAAGAATATTTTTAGCCTAAAAAATTTAGTCTAAAAATATTTTAAACTATTTTTTGAATAAAAATGGGAATTTTTGCTTTTTTGGCCTTTCGTTTTTTTGAAAAAAAACTGCTTAAAATTAGACTCTTTAGTCATAAGTAAAACGCTTTAATTGTATTAAATATATTTATTTTAAAGAAAATTTAAATGTCATATTTAATTTAAAAAAATTCATTTCATTAATATGCACACATTTTAATGAAATGAATTTTCTTAATTATAATGAATAATTAATTATGCACTTTTAAAACGTAAATTAATTTATACATAACTGTAATAAATGCGTGTAATTATAGTATTTAATTATTTAGTGGCGGATTATGACATATTTAAAGATATTAAAAGTGTATTTTTGGTAATATGAGAATGGGCGTAATGAGAGCGTATCGAAAGGAAAAGAGACGATTGCAGATGGTGATGTTTACACACTGTATAATGCCACAGTCTTTATATACATCAGAATTGCAAATGCGTTAATATGTGCCTTTTGCTGCGCGTGATTTAATGGGCTAACACTTGCATCGGTTCGACTCTTTCCATATAATTAGTATTACCATAGTATATAGTGATAGCATAATATGTAAGAGCATCACATTCGTGTAAATGTGGTGTTACAAAACACAATGGGGTGTTGTATTGGGGCATCGCCTTCGGCTATACACTGTTATTGAATCACGATCTTTTCATCCCCAAATGCCATTACATTACACAGCCTTAAACTTAATCCTCTATTCCTTTACTATTTGATACCATTCCACTATATTTACTATGTTTAGTATATATGTCAAATAAAATTCTACACTAAACCATCAGCTTTATTTACACATTTTCATCATTTTCGATCCAAATTAATCTGTAAATAAAAATCGAATGTAAATATAAAAGAAATTTAGTGTGTGTGTGTTTGAGCCCATCAAAAACAAAATTAATATATTTTTATATTTATTTATTATTTGTTTTAAATGAAAAATCATTTGATTCATATGAATGTTAATAAATTATTATATTTAAATAATAATAATAATAAATTCTTTTATTATGTAAACACTTTTTTATTATAAAAAAACTCAATATTATAATAAAAGTTTTATATTATGAATTGAATATGCTGTGTATTCACATTCATATAATGTAATCATCAAATAATGTGAATCATAAAATTCTTATGTTTCTCTTTAACCGTCAAAACATTTACTATAAATATAAACTATAAACGGATACTTTTTTTTGTTTATTTATATACGATTATTAATAACACGTTTTTTGTTAAATGTAAACACAAAAATTTAAGATCATATCTGATGATTATTAGTGTTTTTTGCCATTCATTAATCATAATGAAATTAAAAATGTGGGTATGGGTTTTTGAATTTATGGGTTTTTGAAGATATGGGATTTGATGTTTGGACATAGCTGTATTTTCATATTGTTCCGTATGCATCTTTTGATGAGAGCATTGATTTCGGTGAATTCAGAGTGAATTCATAGTGAATTTGTCATTAGGCATTAGTTTAGCATTTGGCGCATGCGCAGTGCATGATGAATGTCGTAGAGTGTGAGGAAAGGTGTGGGATGTGTCTTTGAGATTGGTACGTATGAATGGCGCATGCGTGTTTCAAGTGATTAGAGTGAGAGTTAATGCATCGCGATCGTAACAGTGTTTCGTTCCCCATTTTGTTCTTTGTCCCTCATCATGAGCCTCATCCCAATCTAATCAATGTCTTTACACAGTGTTATTCATATACTCATACGTATGCATTTTCTCGTTACTCACTATAGCATTATAACACTGAAGAAATACCCAAATGTGAGCATCGCAATTCTTTCAGTGGTCCCTTAAGTGCGACACGGATTACACCTCTACAAAGTTCAGGCACTTCAGGCACTGGTACTGTGTTACAACACATTCAGCACTCTATTGACAGTGTATCTGAAGACGTAAATATTACGAACGGTGTTAACACTTCAAACACATCAGCATCAGAATTACCATCATTATTACCATCGCCCGTTCCCTCAGCAATAGTACCATCGGCCGAAAAAGTGCCATCTCAGTTCAGTAATAATATTAATAATAATAATTGTCCATCGCCACAATTGTCTATTACCACCGAAGAGTGCAAAAGTGAGTCGTGTGAGAGTGGTATATCATCACTTAAGAATATCATATCATTGAATTCATTATCACCTCAGCTAATAACACACACTCAAAGTGCTGTCAATAATTTAAGTGTTTATAAATCGCCATTATCGATCGGTGATGATAATAATTGCACATTAAAGTGTGAAAAGAGCATACCATCATTTGAACGCCCAAAAGAATCATCACCATCTTCAGATATCACCACACACATCACGACACTGTCCAATAATGTCGACATTGTAATTAACACTGCGGATTCCCCCGAAATTCACACATCCCCATGTGTTAGCGGATTCATTAACAGTGCTGAAATCGCATCTGAACGTACATCGCCGAAAGCGCCACCGTCTGAAGCGTCTCTGTTAACGCCATCACCGGACAAATCAAACGCATGTTCCTCTGTCGGTAAATGCTTTTCAAACGCCGCGAATAACAATTACCCGCAAATCACACGTCCAAAACTCTTAAACACTCTGATCGATGAACAATCATCCGCACAAATATTAGACGGTGTCTCAGTTAAAGACAACGAAAAGATAATATCACGAAACTCTTCTCTTAAATCGCATTCTATTGAATCGGTCCTTCGAATTAATCCATCGGAAAATCATTCATCAGCAAAAAGCAAAGATAATCGCGCGCATCATTTGTATTCACCACAATCACACGTCACTAAAAACAGTGATAAAACGAATAATTGTGTTGTGATCGGAGGACATAAAAGTGCATCGTTTTGTCAAAAATCTACCTCTTCACCGACACCACCACCACCACCATCTCAACCTTCGGCTGAATTATCATCTCCGATATCACCGCCGCTGACACGACCATCATCTCCGAACACGAAAAATGCTAATAATAGTAATGAATTGAGTTACACTATAAAATCGGGTTCCAAAAGGGCAGCTGATCCTTCATCCTCTATTCAAAGTACTAAATCAGTACGTCATTCGCTCAGTCCTGAAACTGAACGTACGGATAATTGTCATGTGAATTCACATCATGAAAATGCATCAGTGTCATGTCGGAACAGTCACAGTTCTCTCACGCATTTGAGTCAATTGAGTCATTCTATCGGCGGATCGATTAATAATAATAAAGAGAGAGACGCGTTTTCTCTCAGTTCCAATAAAAGTAAAAACAATTCCCGAAATACCCCTTTAATCGCGACGACATCTTCGGACGCGAATTTTGTGAATTATTCCCTCACGAAAAGTCATTTGTGGAATTCAAAGTGAGTCTTTTGATTTAAAATACAAATATGAAATGTGTATATATACTTTTTTAGTTCAAATACTAGTGGAGGTTCAGGATCATCTTCGAGTGCTTCTCATTTACCATCACCGGGTTTAACTCCGCGCGCACCCACGCCCAGTCCCAGTTTAGCACTGTCATCATCTCTCCATAATAATCATCATTTAGGTATGTTCGCATCGCCGATACCACCATCGGCATCTCTTTCTTCTGTCGGTGGTGCCGCTGCACCCACAGCCACACCATCACCATTCATTGGGGATTCTCTATTTTCGCATCAAAGTATGTGTATAATCAATTATACATTATCATGTCATAATTTCGCATATTTTCTTATACTTTGTGTTGCATTTGCATCTTTAGATCAGGATTTTTTGAGGCGTGAATTGGATACGCGATTTTTGGCATCTCAGGACAGATCTATAAATATTCCGCCACCGCCATATATGCGCGCAGAGATGCATCAGCCGCACGTGCATCTGCCGCACACTCAATCATATGGACTGCCCTCAGCTCTCAGCGGATCTATGGTACCACCGTCGAACCCTCACTTAGTGAGTCATTTCCTAACATTATTATAGTATAATGTAATTCATTAAATGTTAAATGAATAACAAATATTAATGTATCGAATAATATAAAGCATCTTTTGTATTTGACTAATGTTATATAATCGTTTCTAATAAAAGTATGACAAATATCCGAAACTGGACCCTGCATTTTATGGTCGTAGTGCTCTCGGAATAGCGGGATTTCCTAGTCTCTCACCATTACTAACCCCCGGTGGTTCTTCAGCCTCAGTTCCGGTACCATCTTCGGGGGGTCTGTCCTCTTCTTCCGCGACGCCGTTCGGTCCTCCCGGTCATTTGGCAGCATTTCAACCTAAGGTATTGTTTCAATGAAACATGAATTTATTTCTATTATTATTTTAGCATATTTTTACGTACATTAACATTCTTAAATTCATAATGCTTTATTTATATAAATATTATATATATATTAATACATTGATGACGATATAATTGCATTTAAAATACTTAATGTAATTAATAAAATGCTTTATTAATAGTGCTTAATTAATACATGATAATTAATATTTATCGTGTATTTTAAAGTTTATATTATATTTGAGATGATAAATGATTAGTCATAAATCTTAATTATGTAAATTATTCATTCATATTCTTATATTAAACATAAAAAGATAATTGAACACAATTGATCAGAGGCGACGTTATGTATTTGTTAATTAATTCCTATAATTCAGAGGTGATAAAAGAGGGTTTATATTTAAAGGGCTTTTAAAGGTTTAGTTTAACGAACTCAGGAATATAATTAACCTCTTTATTTATTCGTAAAACGTGTTCTTATATCATTAGTATTACATTAATACGCTATCACATGCTGATACTATTGATATGAAAAAAATTGTTTAATTTGCACTTTACTCACCCCATTTTTAAATGCATTAAGAATTTAAATTATCATTAATTAAATTTTAATTTTTAAAATTAAAATTTAAACATTAATAACATATAAATGAATATTTATTAATAAATTTATTAATTATTTTTGAGATTAAATAAAAAATAAATATTAATGTTTAATTATAAATTTAGAGGTTATTTATATGTAATTTAATATTTATAAAATTTATTGTATATATTATTATTACACATGTTTTGAAGGCTTTAAGTGAATATTCAAATTAAGTATATATGAGTTAAAAACATTACTAATTAATAGTGCACATAAATATATTAAAAACGATTAATATAATTTAATTCAAATTTATATTCATTAAATAATATTATCATATAAATAAATAATATTAAAGATAATATCTTTTATATAATGATAGCATAATAATTACATTCCGAATCTCATATTTTAGATTATTATGTTTTATTTTTATTTCAATATAATATGGTCACATTTAACTTTCAATGAATTTTAATATTTAATATTTTATTTAATTAAATATTTTAATTTAAAAATGTTATTCCCATTTCGTGCTGATTCTTAACATTTTCTTTTTTATTTTATTCCATTACTAACCTCATATCAGATAAATTCGATATCCAATAAAAATCAGCCGTTTTCGGTACGTGTTATGTTCGTTTTTGCTTTTGGCATTATATTCTCACATAATAATTTAATAAAATGCGTTTTTATTTTCGTTTAATGCAGAAATCGGGACGATGGTGTGCAATGCACGTGCGAATTGCATGGGAAATATATCACCATCAGCAAAAGCAACACGTGGACCTTTCGCACAAAGGGAGTCCATCGGCATCGGTTTCTTCGGCAATTTTAGGTTCGAATTCGACGTCATCATCGGGGGGAACGAAATCCAATGGCGATATGATGAGACCATTAAATCATCTTTTCCCATTACCGCCACGTCATGAGATGCAATCTTTTTCTTCAGCATTATTAAGTGCCGCGGGAATGCATTCATCACGAACACCGTACGATTCACCATTAGCGGCTGTGGGGGCTAATCATAGTCAGTTTAGTGCGACATCTCATATCGGTCATTTTCCAAGAGCCGCATATCCACCTTATGGCGGATTTTCATCACTGAGTGCAGCACTGAGTCTCCCATCAGGACCCACGCCCATCAGTACCGCCAATTTATTTGGTCCCTCTGCAGGTTCTTCATCTCGTGATTTACCCATTCCCGGGTGTTTACCGGGTCTAAGCGCCTCTGTGCCTGACCCTTGGGTGAGAACAGCCCCAACAGCACATCGTGCGACACCCGCACTTTTTCCACCATTAACTCCTTCGGCATCATCATCATCGTCGAGTTCATCATGGGGCGGTTTAAAAGCTGAGGCTGAACGAAGTGATCGATATTCAGATGAATCTTATAAAAGGAAGAATATGGATTTAGAAAAAGATCATAGAAAAAGTGATCATAACAGACTAAGTGATGTCAGAATAAAAAGTGATGAAAAAGAGAAAAGCGATTCTAAGCATAGTAAAGAGCATCATTATAGTTCCAGTCATAAACATAGCTCATCCCACATAAGTACACATTTTAGAAATGGCGACGTACATACAGAGCATCGAATAGCTAAAGAGTGTAATAAGAATCATAAAAGAGAAGCATCGCGATCACCCGTTAATCATCAGTCATCATCAAAGATGTTAAAAACTGATAATAGTGCCTTTGACCATAATAAAATGAATAATTCATTGGATGTGAAAACTGAACAAAAAGATGAAAACGGATCAATTAATCATAGTGATAGAGAAAGACATGTCAATGTCAAACCGATTACAGACAATAGAAGTGATGCCACAGGCAAATTAAGTTCTTTGTCGACATCGAATACCTCTTCCAATATGTATTCCTCAACAGCGACTTTAGCGGCCATGAGTATGAATAATCCTACAGAACGTGCTCGACTCATGGGACTCTTCGGCATTCACAATGCACCTCCGTCTGTAATGCCCCATATGAGCGCTCCAAACACGAGTGATCCTTTACGCTCATTTTGGGGTATGATCCCACAAACGACACAACATGCGGCAGATCCTTTTAAGAGTTTACACGACTTTCAGGTCCGACCCGATTTTTTAGATCGTGATAATGTATTTCAAAGGTACAGCCTTTTGAATGCATCGGGCGGTGGTGCGAGTCTCATGGAGAAAATTGCAAAAGAAAATGCCGAAAAAGAATTAAGAGAATTAAATCATTCTCTTGAAAAACATAACTCAAAAATTCGGTCGAATGAACCGTCTTTTACCGGTCTTCCGCCACATATTCCACCATTGCCACCGGCGACATCAGTGTCTAATTTGTTCCCATCGAATCCGTATCTAAACAGTTTACACTCTTTAAGTACATCGGCGGGTTCTACGGTCAGAAATGCAAAACCGGTGTCATCTGTGCAATCATCTTCTTCTTCACCATCGTCATCTTCACCTACAATGTCATCCGCTAATGGCACTGTTCCTTTAATTGCGGGTAATTTAGTAAATCACAACAATGGATCGACATCCGCATCTTCAAAAATGTCAATATCATCACTCGTGGAGAGTCCGATAATTGAAAGTTTAAAAGAAACATCGAAAAAGAGTGACATCACCAATTCATTTATGAGTTCATCGGTTTCGCATTCAGCCAATGGATCGACAAAAAGTATTTCAGAGGTCATTGAGTCTAACTCAAGATGATAGCCATACTTTGGATTATATGAAATATGATCTCATTATAGATACTTATATTATCACCATTAAACGATTATTATATATTAATGATGTTCGTATCGCGGCCTTTTATCAATGCTTTGTTTATGCCTTTACCATAAGAGACACTCTGACATTGTTAATTATATTCATAATTATCACACATCCCAATAACACACACATATATCTATAGTAACAATTCGATTGCTTAATTTTAAACAATGGAATGTGCGATTTTAATTTAAATATTTATGTAATTAATAAGTTATTTTCGGAAAAATTTAAAATTCCCAAAAATTCATTCATTAAATGCATTAATAAAACATAAACTAAAAACAAATACTAAAACACAATATTATTTGTACATAATATAAAAATGAAATTAATTAATTTATTAATTATTATTAATTAATGATTAATTAATAGGTGTTGTCAATTTGTACAAACATCACATCCCTTCAAATTTTGTACATAATTGAGATATATATATAAATATATAAATATATATATATATTATAAATATATAATATTTGACAAAATATGTGATTTTAATTTTACCCTTTTAATTATATTATAAATCGTTTTTTAAATGAAAAAAAGAAAAAATGCATAACTATTTATTGTTAAAATATAATATTCGTTATTTCTTTTAAATGTATCTGTAGATTAAGAATCATTTACATTATTATTTACTAAAAAAAAGTGCATTTCGATTCCAAAAGTAAATGTGTTCCGATCTTTTTACAATAATCATGTTTTTGATGTAATTATTATTAATAATTATTATTATTATATTATTATTATATTATTATTATTATTATTATTATGAAAATCATCGCGGTTTAGAAGTGATTAATATTAAAATTTTAGCGAAATTTAAAATGAAAAATGATTTTATTATTTTTTAAATTTAATTTTTCATTTAAAAATTGTTAAATGTTTTGGCAGAGTGTGTCTTTATTTGAGTTTAGACCGCTTTTGTGTGTATACACAGCGCTTTCGAAACAGATTAGTCTCTTGAGAATGCATTGATTTTTTTATCATATATCATTTATAAGTGCATTTCATTCGACTAAAAATTGTATACATTCAATAGATTCACTTTTGCTATTGACTTTCACTGTTTTCTTTTCTCTCAAAATATTAATGAAATATGGAGACAGTGAATTTCTTAGGGAATAAATGAATATGAATATTTTGCATTTATGATGCTTACGATTATGATGATGATGATGATGGCTAAAAATTGTTTGCTTTACATGTTAACTCTACAAAAATTTATATATATACTATATATATATATACTATTTTAGTTTATATATGATATGATTATGTACATTATGTAAGTGAACATTATCCACGATGCAATTGCGCATCACTGATCATATAATATGAGAATCGATTATGATAATGCTTTTTTAGCCGTTCATATGAATGGGATATGATAAAATGATAAAAATATAATATATTTTAAGGACAAAATGTGAGTATATTTTATCTTTTATCATTGTCAATGATGATAGTGAATGGCGACAGTCATTTTATGACATTTTCATTCACAGATTATTTTCGACATAAAACAGTGAATGCATATGTATATGGTATGAGCATAATAATGGTATCATAACAGTAGTGAAATGTTAAAATGAATAAAATTGTTATTTACTTTAAATGACACTATTTTATGTTTTAACGATCACTTTCATTAAATGACAATATTTTGAAATTATTGAAGGAAATGATTTATTTATATACATAATGATTTATGTATATAAATATATTAAAAACGGGCATTATCGAGTTTTACATAAGAAACTTTTTTTTAGTGTTATTACACAATAAATTAAATCACTTTTACAGTGAAAAAGTTTTAGAAAAAATTAATGAATAAAATTTATAGCATTTAATACACAAAAAATATTTACTAAACTCTTAAAGAATCCCTTATATTTAGTATTTTTAATCTCATGTCACGAGAAATGAGTATGGATTAAATGTGAGCCTAATTTATATAGTAACTGATGGAATGCAGACATTGTGATTAACACATGAGAGAGTGACAAACATTAGAATGTGTGTTTTTTGCCAATTTTATGCCTTTATATACATACACATTAAAAAGAAAAAGATACACATTCTTTAGCCATAAGTGTTTATGTTAAGTGTTAAATCCTAAGACTTAAAGCATTATCTTATCTCTGATTCTTCACTTTTTTCAGCTAAACACTAATATCTAAGAAAAGCTCTCGAAACATGATATGAGCTCAAATAATGAAATTGCATCTATTGTCTGAGGAATGTCAATGACTGTCGTACATTTGTAAAGAGGTTACCATTGAAAAATCAATGTGCACATATATTAAATATTTTTATCCTTTAAATTTAATACTCTTTTATTATATTCATTTTCAGACTTTTTATAGAATCATATAATAATTTCATTTCTGTTAAATTTAAAGCAAAATTTAAAATCAAAATATACATTACGACTAAATTAATCATAGGGAATCGAATGGCAAAAAATTAAAGTAAATATTAATGAATAAATGACTAAAATTTCATTTTTATAAATTTTAATATTTAATGTTATCATTAATGATCGGCATAATTTTAATTTTTAAATCATATAAATAGTGAAATAACAGAATTTTATATTTTTGTAAATCTCATTTAATATATAGCAAATTATAAAGAAATTAGAGCCAAATTCAAATTTTCAATAAAATATGACCGAAATTTTTGTAAATTTTATTTTAATGATAAATTTTAATATAATTTAACTTTAATCATCAATACGATTGTAATGATGCCATCACTATGTTTGTAATAATTTTTGAAAACGGCCATTATGGTCACTTTCGGTCATCAAAAATTAAAACTTTAAATATATAATTCATTTATAAACACATTAACAGCATATGCTATTATATGCATATAATTGTTACTTTCGTCATGTGACTCTGGATCCATATCTACCGACCGTTTAAATCCACACATTTAAACATTCCGATGTGTCCTATACGCGGTTATAGTATATTTGTATATACACTATTGTTACAGTATCACTGAATACATATGTATTGAACATTTTAATATATAATTTTTTTATTTCATTTAAATTTTATTCATACATTAAAATTTCATAATAAAAATAAAACAAATTATTGCATATGACAATACCATTTTCTGAAATGTTTAAAATTTCAATGCTTTTCTATGATGGAAAATTAAGGAAATTATAAAGTAATTGGAAAATTCCCGATTCCTATTCCTTGTTATTTACTTTGCGAATTTCAATATATTTATATGTACCGTATTCCCGCACATAAAACGGCATGCCGGTATAAAATGAATACTTCAAGGTGCCGGTATCCCCGGGGTATACCGGCATGCCGGTGTAAGTGAGGTGAGTTATTTCAATGTAAATACCGGCAGTGCCGGTAGGGACCAGAACCCTACTTTTTGAAAAATTGTCACCCTCACTTATACCGGCATGCCGCTCTATGTGCGGGAATACGGTATGTTGATATACAGCGCTGTTAGTATTAGGATATGTATCTTTAGTTGACCATGGCTTTATAAATTAACTTAAAAATTATACTAAAAATGGATCTACGGATGGACACACGTTTTATTATTATCCGGAGATTATCCATTCATTTTGAAACCATTAAAATGACCATCATTTAATTACAATTTTAATACGATTGTATTATCATTATAAACAGCGATCGTTATCGTTATTAATCTATGAATAAATAAAAAAATAAAAAAATATATTCATATGACTAAAGGTTAGGATATGTATGGAATTATTTATTCGTGCGGTGATTGGATATGAATATATCTAATAAAATATAATGATGAATTTTTAGCGTAAAATTTTGAAAAAATAATCTGATAATGCATATGTTAACCTTTTATGTGATTATTATCTTTTTAAATGTAAAAAATCATAATTCAAAAATTGTAAATACATATATCTCATGACGTGTGACATAAGGATGTGTGTGGCATTTGAAAATACCATGATAATGCATGTGTTTTTAATGTGAAAGAAATAATGATAAATATAATGTCATTCATGATTTTAATGATGTTAATTCATTCGTTAATGAATGGATTGATATATTTGTGAATCTAAAAATATTTAAAAATTCGGAAATTCTTTGGCCGATATCTTTAGACATCTTTAGACATAATCGACCACTCTCAGGTATGTCCATTATATCATTGTAATCATTTCATAATGCTGATCACAATGATATAACATTTATAACAATGGAAACATCGTTTCGTGGTATTGCATTTTAGAGTCAGCATTAAGACTTAAGTCATGCTAAAGATCATACCGTTTTACCTCTCTTTATAGATCCGGTCTTATGGCATGAGGGATAAGCAATTTTTAGGATATATAAAAATTACTAATTTGAAGGGTCTTATATCTCGAGGTATAAGATAATAAATGTGACACTAATAATGAAATTTTAAATTGAATTTTAATGCATTTTTAAAACAATGAAAGCGCATTCCTTAAATTGAAATAATTTAATATTTAAAAATTTGAATTTTAAATTTTCAAAAATAATTTAATATTTAATTTTAAAATATATTTATAATTAAAATAAATATTAATATGATTTTTAATAACATTCTTTGTGTTTATACTTTCATCATATTAATAGGTAAATATTTCTGCATAATTATGCTTTATCGTGGGTATATTTTAATCACTTATATCTCGAGTTATAAGTATCACTGTATATTTTTACTGTTTGCTTATGTTGGGTTTTATACTCACAGTGCCTGTATTCGCATTTTCATTGTAAAAATTGATGTTTAAGAAAACTCGAGATATAAGCGATTATTAAATATTCCTCCTAAAGTATAATTAATTTTGTAAATTTTAAATCATTAATCATCTAAAAATTTAAAATTAAATAAATTACAATATTAATAAACATTTTTAGTTTATATTAAATGTGAAAATTGTACGACCAATGGTCGTACTGTGATTTGTAATATTCCTAAACCATACTGTTGCATTGATAATGCTGAAATTTGTTGTGAGAAAAGACATATGTATGTATATTAACATTTCTAATTTAAAATATACATTTTCGATATGAATAAACTTTACATAAATATAATTATGTGATTTAATTAAATAATTTAATTATTATTAAATAATATAATTTTTATAAATATGCGATTATTGAATATACAAATAATAAAAATTTATTTTGATATATGTATTTTTGTAAATATTAAAAAAGTTATGAATATATTAAATTATTTTAGTATATTTTAGTAGAACCGTAAACCCGTTAAAAAGCCTAAGATTATATTTATTAATGATTAAATAAATAAAAATTTTCGGTTTTTTAAAGTCATTTATAAGAATTCCGATTTAACAATAATTTTACAAAAAAAACGTGAAAAGTTTTTGTATATTTTAAAACATACTTTACTATGAATTAATAATAATGAATATAATTAAAGACATGAAAACACTTTAGAAATTTCATTATTAATTTTTGTATTAATAATATGGACGGCGATGATCATCATAATATGCGGCTTTTGTTTTACCGTTGAGCCTATGGAAGGAGTGAATAGTGTTGAATCAGCGGATGATAAAACACTTAAAAATCCGGAAATGATATCACAAAATATAATGCAACAAAAAAATGCTAAAAATCAACAAAACTTAAATGAAATGAAAAATAATGATCAAAGAGCGGATAATGATTTAAAACATAATAAAATTAATTCCTTTTCAGTCATTAAAAAGAGCGATTCATTGGAACCGACATTTTTTGATGAAACAAATATTAAGGCTCAGACCAAAAAGGAAATGTCATTAAAAGAAAGGACCGAAAAAATTAAAGCGATCATTGCACGAAATTCATAATCATATATCATTTCGTATTTTAATTGAATTTTATTTAAACGTTTTTCATATGATTTCATTTAAAAATGTAAAACTATCATTTTACTCTAAAATTTTAAAGTATATTTTTCAAAAACAATAAAAAATGCCATTTTTTAATATACAGTGATACCTCTATTCTATGAATGTTTTATTTTATAAACACATTGTTAAGGTTTGTTATTTTGAAGTTTTACTGTATAAGTATTAAGTAAATCTTTTACATATATACTAAAATATTGTTTCACCATAAGATAAAGTCATAAAAAGAAATTTAAGCATAAAATATTCAAATTTACTGTAAAGAACCACTTTAAGCCTATTTTTGCATTTTAATACGGATAATGAATATCAATAGACCCAATGCTTTTAACATTTCGGTGCATTTTTCAATTGTTCATGCCCTTTACAATATTTACATCTCACAATATCCTTTGAGTGATCTTTTAAATGTCCCTGTACTTTATGGAGGGATATATTATCAAATTTATACGGCATTATGCTGTAAATTTAATACACAAAAATATAATTTAATTTTTTAAAATCACATAAACACGTTTAATGTCATTTTATTGTTGTTTTTTAACAAAAAATGTCATTTTTACATAATGATGAAAATATATATAATATAATGCGTAATTTTGACTATATTTTGTGACTTTTGACTGTGTTTAAAATTTAAAAAATCCTTCAGAGGTCATAGATTTACCCCCGAAAAAGATATCGATGCTGTAAATTGGTATTTTAACAGTGTCTTAAAAGAAGAATGGTCAGTAGCATATGATAAAAGGGTGAATCAATATGAGCGACGCATTTATGCTCAAAGATGTTATGAACAAAATTATAATAAATTGCAATGGTTTGTAGTTTTGGCTCATTTCAAAACTTATAGAGTGTAGTAATATAAATATAAATCAATTACAGTGTGTCCAAATCAGTTGTATAATTATAAA
>JAQIXB010000642.1:0-15319 GCA_034697405.1 Mesoplophora pulchra | reverse complement strand
TTATACTTTACTTTTATAAATATTCTTTATATATATATTGTATGTATTGAAATATGCATATATTTTATAGATATATCTAAATAATAATTATATAATTATATATAATTATATAACTTATATAATAACATTATAAATAGAGAATATAAAATTCGGGCACACCGGTTTATTAATCGTCAATGAAGTCATTTAAACATTAATATAATATAAAAATATGCATTTCAAAGTTATTATTTATTTGTATTATAATTTCTGGAATTTTTCGAATTTTTCCGATTTTGCATTTTGGCTGATTTTTAAATTATTTTAAAAAATTTTTGAATTTTTTGACCTAAAAGTTGTTTTCTACACTCATGTGAAAATAATAATACAATTTTTAAAAATTATTTTATCTTAACATAAATAACATTAATATTAAAAACGATAATAATAATGTGTTAATATAAGTAATAAATGCGCATCCTTTTTGTGTCGTTATTTCGGGAGTCTCTGATGATGATGGTGGTGATGTCTCTTTCGGGGATGATGATTCATTTGTATCTTTAATATTTTATAATTAATTTTTAGATTTTATTTAATTTAGTAAAAGATATAATTTTTAAATTTCATACCTGTCACAGGAGCATCCGTTGGATATATCATATATTTATCGACTAAAAAAGTTTATAAAAATTAAAAATTAAAAAATATTAATATTAATGATTACCGTCGACAGTCCATGCGAAGTTTGTGATATTATTATCTTTAAGTTCTTTATCTAAAAAATGCTCCAAAGGTTCGAAATATTCTCTTAAAGCATCAGCGCTGATTACAAAAGTATCTTTTTTTGATTCTAAAAACTCTCTTAAAATATCAGTCCATTTTTCTGATGCTCCTTTTTTCATTAAAGTGCTTAAATTTAATAAAATATTTTTTAAAAATAAATATCATGTTTTTTTAATATTTAAAATAAAATTCAATGATAATTACTTAATGATGCTTTTACTAGTATCTATGTTATAAATCGTGCATTTATATGAAGGTTCTTCGACTTTTGAATAATCACAGAGTTTTTTGTGAATTTGAAACTGAATTAAATATCCGATGAAATTTCTATGATTAAAATATATAAAAATGATATGAAAATTTATTTTAAAATAATTTTATAAATTACTGAATGTTTTGAATTCCCATGGCAATGTCTTTGACTGAAGCGGCATCGAAATCACTTTCTGAACGATCAATCGGTGGTGATATTCCCTGATATAAAAGTCGTAATTCCACCCAATGTCGGGTCAAATTTCTTTCCGGGATTTTTCCCGAAAATATATCCCATCGATACATATCTGTTGCGATGTAATAAGGGAGTGATGCGATATTTTCCAATGCCATTTTCAATTGCATTTTAGTAATTAAATCGGCATCAGTTAAATGCGAATCATCATCTTTTATCATATTCATTTTTGCATAATGTTCTAATGATGATCCAAATAAACCATACGCACCTCCGATTGATTTTGAAAATCCTTTAATTTTTATATGAATAAAAATTGTTTATTTTTAAAAAATAACCCCATTTTATAGTGGCATTTGGCCCATGAAACCAGTAATTTTAACCATTATATTATTAACTGATGGTATAATAAAAAGTTCAATGGAAAACGCCGTCATAAGTCTATTTAGATTTTAGACGCTATTAAAGTTGGGAAAAGCATTTTTGAAATTATTTCTAAAACTATAAGAGATTGCGCTTCGGGACCATATAACTATACTTTCTCAATAGTAATTTTCTATTTAATTCAAAATTTTTTAATTTTACATATTGCATTTTGTATTTATTTGCATATTATATTTTATTTGAAAAATCTCATTGAATTGGTAAGGTTAGGTTAGGTATACATGCAGTAGGTTAGGTGTATATGCTGTCATTATTATTTTATCATATGGTATTATTAGTTATATGGATATATCTATTATTTTTTATATGAATTAAATTGAGTTAAGTTATGTTAAACTTTATCATGGTATTATATTATGATAAAAAAATAAAAGTAAAATTCGTGATTAATTCAGTCAATGATTATCAGTGTCAAAATTTAAGCAGAATTTTTTGATTAAAAGTAATTTTAAAAATTGATTTTAAATCACAATTAATGGCATTTACATGTAATATACAGTTTATTGCCGCTTTTAATTCCTTACGTCACTGAATTTTGAATTAAAATAAATAAAGAGGTGTGCACGGATTTTTTAAATGAATAATCTTTTAATCCATTAAATAATTTCACACACACAGAGTGTTCATCTCTATCTTAAAATTGGGCGGAGTAAAAGTCACATATGGAATTAAAAGTGACAATATCCTGTACATATTAAATAAATACCGGGAATAGGTTCATCTTTGAATATCGTATTCACAGCACCATTTTCACCGTATATCATCGCATATTTGGATCGTGCCAATAAATCATGAGCAATAATTATATCATTCACCGTTAAATTAACACAGTGCTTAATTCTTAAAACGTATTAATATATTAATATATATTTACATTAATTTTAAAATTACAATTATTAAATTAAAGGTCAACGATTATTTAAAAATCGTATGTATAATATAAATCAACACATTTAATAGTAACACACTGTATAAACACAATACAATACCTGTAATCCGTATAATTGTCATTATAAAAGTCAAATGCCATTGGTTCGTCACTAAAAAATATAAATACACATTAAAATACAATAATTTTGTACATTTAAATTAAAGTTTTATCTCACTTTATAGACCGGTCTTATAACCTGAGGGGTGATCGCTATTTTAAAATTTATAAATGTGTTCATTTGAAGGTTCTTGTAGCTCGAGGTATAAGGCTTCTCTAACCATGCCATAAGTGACGGTATAGCATGAGAAAATTAAAGGCCGGAATTTTAAGTAAACTTGTTTGACAAATAATATATACTATACAATTCTGTATATTATAAAATTATGCATATTTGCATATGGGCAATTCAGAGCCTTAGTTTTATTTTATGCCGTAATACTCATTAAATTATAATAAAATAAAAATATGAAACGTTAAAACTGTATATAAATAATATCGTTTTTTGGATGAACATGAATGTAAAATATTTAATTAATATACAATTTTAACGTTTGTATTGTATGTTTAATAAAAATGATTAACATAAATATATATATAAAGAAGGATGCCCAAAATAGCCCATCGGCGTTAGCAATTTATTATAATATATCGGCGGGCATAGGGTCAATAGAAAGAGCATCCTCATTTTATATAATTTATTTGTTAATTAAATTCTTTGATTATTCACCATTTAATTTTTCCTTTTTTTTCCAATTCACATTCTCCCAAAAATTCCATTACATTTTTAGGAATAAGTAATTCGATTCCCGAATTTTTATAAAATCTAATAATTTCACCATATAATGTTTTCAAATCATATTCCTAAAATTTCAGTACAGTGTCATTTTTTAAACAGTTCATTACGTTCTATGAAAGCATAAATTCTATACATTGATACTTTTTATTTATTAAATTAATAATTTAATTCTATTCTTTAATGTCGAATGACAATTATAGAACATCTCCATTATAATCTAATATAATATACAATTTTATATTTTAAGTGTTAAAATGTTCCATAATTGTCATTCAATACATTATCATTTACTAAATTAAGTGATATTTAGTTTAATATCCTTTAAATATAACGCTATGTAATGTTTAAAAAATAACTATAGTAAGATTCAGAGTAATTAAAAAATTTAGACGTGGGTGTGTCTGTGACGTCACATTTATACTACAGAAATAGTTAGATAATAAAACATAAATAACGTCTTAAATTGATAATGATTATATTACGTTCTGCCATTATAAATGTATTATTGCACATGCGTTTCTTCTTTTTTTAATCTAACCATATGTTTTTGATAGACCTAACCTAACCTAACCAAATCAATATAAAGAAATAATATATATAATAATTATATCAAATGGCAGCACGTAGTAATAAATTAAATAACCATTTAAAATATATAATAACCATTGTAAATATATTTATATAATTGTTTTAGCATAAACTTATATATGACGTTATTTATTGTCAAACATTATTTATACACATTATTTAAATTTTGGAATGATGTTACCGAAAATTGCATAAAAAATGGATTTAAAAAACAAATATTGTAAATTATGATCAAATTAATTCGAAAAATTAAATTCTATTTTTATATTTTATTTAAAAAATTTTGCGCCTAAAGAATTCTTAATTTAATTTAAATTTATAATAAATAAAGCATTTTTAAAATGCTTATTTATAATATACGATATATAATGCATGTATAAAACAGGTTTTTAGGTGCGCGTATTTAGGGGTAATTTAGAGTACTAAATACGTAATGATGTCACAAAACACGTGACGTCCAAATCCTTTAATTATTCTTAAGTTTCTATTTAAACAACGGAATGGCGGATATTTTTTTAAGATTTTAATTATATAAAGCATAAGTGCATACAATATCCATAGCACTTAAGATATTTTTAAGACATATACATGTATATATATATATGTATACATATGTATATACAGTAAAACCTCCGTAAGACGGAACCTCTACAAGACGAATCCTCCTTAAGACGGAATGAAATTTTGGGCCCGAATCCCTCCCATAGACTTAGCATTAGGGAAAACCTCTACAAAACGGAAACGAACGCTTTTTTTCTTAAATAATAGTATAATTAGAACCTCCAAACGAAACAAATTCTAATTTTTTTGCCCGAAATATTTATAATTTACTTAAATTTTATAATTAATATAAATATTAGGGTGTAAAATATTTAGTTTTTAATTATTTTAATTAAATTAACTAAAAATATTGAAAAATATGCGTTCTTATATTTAATGAAAAATTTTCTGTTTTATGTACAGTCCGTAAAAATAATTTAAAATTGATTTTTTTTTAAAAAATGAATAAATGATAAAAATTAACTTTAATCATAAAATGAGACTAAATATTAGCATTATATAACATACTAAACATTATATAAAAAGTTAATTTTTTTACTATGGTTTACATAGGAACCTCTATAATACGGAAACCTCCTTAAGACGGAATAAAATCTTGGGCCCGAGCCGCTCGTCTTGTAGAGGTTTTACTGTATAAAATATACATATACCCTACGTGAAGTTATAAAGAGGAATCTATGCGCAAATGTGCGCAAAATAATTCACAAAACAATGCGCATATGTAATGCTCAACATATGCGACCGTCGCAACTGATGACTCAATATAACATCACGTACTGTATATATATATATATATAGTAACACATAATTTATTAATGTGATTTTACATATATTAAAATTTTATGTATGTCTTAGTAGAGAGTTGTGCACAACTCTATAATTGTTAAAAACATGTTAAATTCTATGGATATCATATGCACTTATAATGTTTTATATAATAAAAATGTAAACAAAAAATCCGCCATTCAGTTCGTCAGTTAGAAATTCATTAATACGTTATACACTTATATGTCATTGAAATTCCCTTTTTTCATTGAAAAGGCGTTTATTAGTAAATTACTAAAATGTTATGAATGCTTAAAAGTTCTTAAAACATACATCTTTTATTTGATCGTAAATGTATTCATTAAATAAATGAACTTTTGAATCCGAAATTATATCGAAAATGTTTTCCCAATTTTTAGCTGATAAATGCCTTAATAAATGCTCCGGAATTGTACCATCATCGGATATTACATTTAATTTGAACCTAACATATGCGTGAAGTTTTTCATATAATGGTTTCACACCGTTTTCCCACAGCTCTTTAATCATATTTTCGAATTCATCATTTTCCATTTCAAAAGCATTTATCCATAGGTCTTTCATTGATGTGAAATTCTCTGATAAATTAATTTTTTTTAAAATTTAATATTTTAATATAATTTACTCTGTCATTACACATGAATCGTTTAATGTATACAAATATACTGTAATATATTCCAATTCATAGAAAATTCATATTCATATACAATTTTCACTCATACATGTGTAATAACAGTATAAATATTTATTTAAATGTAATTTTTAATATATTATTTGAATATCATACTGTCAATTAATGGATGATTATTCATTAATGATGCATTATTTAATATTTGAATATATTCCATAAAAACATCGCGCATATTAACAGATGTGTTTTTCCACTGACGCCATACATCTTCTAAAGTGCTTTCATTCGTTTCATGATTTTTCAAAATATTTAAATATAATTCTAAATATAAAATTAATTTATATTATATATTAATATGATTAATTACAATAAACACTGATTTTTAAAGTGCTGAAAGAGTAAAATCGAAACACAGAAATATTTTATTATACGATTGTACTTTAGCATACATAAATGCTTTCATTTTTAAGATATAATTTCAATTTAACTCAGCATTTTCAAAATCTGTAATTATATATAAATCTAAATATATTTTTCATGTAAATTTATTAACATATATAATTAGATAAATATATAATTAATATTTAAAAATCGTTAAACTTTCAATAATCCATGTTTTGGATTCTTTATAATAATATACGCCGAATGTTTATTGTAAGTTTTACGGCATATATAAACATAATGAAAATATCGTATGTATACGTTAAGAGTTCCTATTTGTACGTTTCGCTATTGCAATTTAATAGCGCATCAAATAGCGCAACGTATAAATATGAACTTTTAACGTATACATACGATATGAGATATGCAAATGTGTAACATTTAAAACTTTTATTATATGAATTCATACCTTTTTCATTATATTCTTTACCATCAATGACTATAGTGACATTTAATGCGTTTTTCATTTGATTTTGAATTTCTGTTAACTGAGCATAAACCAAAATATTAGTCAATTAATAATTAATAAAATGTGCTTAAAATGCTTTTATTTTTAAAAATATCAAAGAAATAATTAAATATGTGTTCATATGTATAATAAAATGACCCAAAAAAAGTTCATTTTTTGTTTAATTTTCTTAAAAATTCCTTTACTCCCCCCTTAGAATTTTCAAAGTTTTTAAAAAGTATGCTTTATTTGCATTTTATGTAATTTTAAATGTATTTTGGTCTAAAATTTTAATATAAACGATGTTTCATGTCAATCTGAGCATTTTTATTCCACAATTTTTAATCATAATAGTATTTTAAATAATATTAATTGCCATTATTGTATTTAAATGTGTATCATGATTTCGTTATAATGCACATGCTTAAAACTCATTATAGGACTATTTATGATATACATTTAAATACATTAATGGCAATTAATACTGAATTAAGTGTAATTAGTGTGTCGACCCTCTTTATTAATAACATTTTCAATACGTTTCGGGAAAGATGAGACCGGGTTTTTAAGGAGGTACGGGTCAATGTTTTTCCATATTTTAAATGATTTTTAATAATAATGCAGAATGTTTCATGTCAACCTAAGCATACCTTAAAATCACAGCATACGCACGCGTTAAAATCAATTTAACATCGCCTCTCTTATAACATATTTTTAAATTATAAAATTATAATTTAATTATGGTGTCATTACGGGAAAAGATCAGAATTGAAATTAAAGCCCTTAATAATGCATGACATACGGTTTCATAAATCACACAAATATTTTGAATGTCACCAAAAATGGTCACATTATGACTGAATCAGGATTTTTTTCGGCGTCAAAAATAAACGAAAATATCAAAGAGACTCTCCTCTCAAATAATACAAAAGAAATCACTAAAATTATAAAATGTATTTTCATTATCATTAAAAATCATTTAAAATATGGAAAACATTGACATAGAAACCTCTATAAGACGGAAACTCTAAGACGGAATGAAATTCTGGATCCGAAACCGTTTCCCCTATAAAGGTTTACTGCATACTTTATCCGATGTGTTTAACTATTCTAACTGGTCTACTAGTTATTTACTAAAAAATTTAATATGCAGTGTGCTCATAAAATTTCTGCAGTCTTAAAATTTAATATTTTAGAAAATATTTGACTTAAAGACATACGGTCAGTAACTAAATGTACAAAAACTCTACGTTTTTTGGGTAAATTATTAATTCAGTTTTTAATAATTGAATTTTTATTAAATTTTATAATATAAAAAATTAAATAAATTATTATTATATTTACATTTTCTAATTCATCATCATTTAAAATGTCAGTACCGATAATGGCAAATTTTTGGAGCATACGATTAATTTCCAATTTTAATACATTTTCACGCTCTGTCCTTAGATATTTTGTAAAGTTTAATTTAGCATTTTTCTAAAATTTAAAAATTAATAAAATTATTTTTACTTTATTTTAATAAAATTAATTTAAATGATTTTTTTAAATAAAAAATGATTATAATTGAAAAATACCAAATCATTGTCTTTGCCAATTTCGTAATTCCATTTTTCAGAAATTAATTCATTTAAATTAATTCTACGATTTTCATTAGCCTCTGCGTAACTATAGTCATCTCTGACAGATTTGCAATAATTTTGCGTAAAATACATAAATAACAAAAATAATTTATAAATTATATTGATATTCATTTTCAATATAATATTTAGAAAAAAAATTATTTTTTTAAAAAAAATTTATTACTTTATTTTATAAAACGATATTTTCTAAAACAATATTTATAATGAATTATTTTTACATAAAAGTACTCATATATAAGTAAATATATTACGTTAAAAGCCTGAAATTTATTAATTTTTATGACTTTTATATCCGTCGTAAATTTGGTTAATGCTAAAGTTATATTAAAATCATCTCTTATCTCTTAACATAGTGCATACTCATATTTTATAACATATTTATATTTCACACATTCTCTTATGAATCATGAAAAAGGATCAAAACATTTTTTCATGTGTTTTATTGCCGTAAATTAACCAAAGATTAACTAAATTATTAGCAATAATTTTAATAATAGTATTTTTATGACATACATTTTAAACATATTTTTAAACTCAAATAATATATTAGTAAATTGTGTTTAAAATTATTTTCAAAAAAATTAATTAATAAATGGAATTAGTTTATAATTTAGAAAGGAGTGTTTTGTGACTTTATTGTTACTTATTTAGTATCAATTTATATGTGACGTCACAAGACACACCCCGTCCTAATACTAAACTGACCCCTTAATTTAAATTTATTAATTATATATGTATATATAAATATAATTGACTGTGTGTGTGTGTGTTTGTGTGAAACGGTATTACTTTTATATTTTAATAATAATTAATTAAAAAATAAATTAAGATAATTAATCGGGTCCCTTATACTAGTATATTATAAATGAATGGGCATACTTAATTCATAAGTCACACGTATGCCTCTATTTTTCTTCATATAAAAAGCCCTTTTTTTACAAATTCAATTGTCATGCCATAAAAGGATAATATTTATAAAGGACATCAGCGATTTATGTCTAATGAGTCATTAGTAATGACATAAATAAAAATATATTTTTATTTATATTATTTATAATTAAATTAAAATTTTAAAAATTTTATCAAAAATTTTGTTTTTTATTTTTGTTGTGATTCTATTTTTTATAATCACTTTGATACAAATTATATTTTTAAAAATTAATTAATTAATAAAATTAATATATTTTATTTGTTAATTCTTAACTTTGACACAATGTAACGATTAAAATATTGGTTTAAGAATTGTGTCCATTAAATGCTGATTTTTTCATTATGCTTTATATATATTAATAATTATCGTGTGACTACTCATAACCAGGACAGTGCATACAGTGCGTCCATTCATATGGTTGACTCTGTACAGACGCCAGTGCTATTTGTTTATAATGCTCAACATATGCGTACGCATGAAATTAAATTTATTTAATAATTTAATTTAATTAATCTAAAGATAAATATAGTGACATTTTTCATCAGAAATAAATTATATTAATGACTCTACAAATATAATGTATTTTTGAGTTTAAAAATGAATGTTATATTATTAGTATTGTGAATTTTCGGGAATTTTTGAGACTCTTTCCTTTCCTTTCCCTTATTTTTCGAAAGGGGTATAGCCCCATATGTTTGTAAAAATACAGAAAATTCTTTTTTCTTTTCTAAAATATCACTGAATCCCTTCAATAAATGAAAATTACTATAACGGCATAGTAGAATTGGGAAGGAAAGGGAATTTTGCAAAAAAAAATTTCTTTTCTATCACTTTCCCATTCAGAACATTATATTAAAGAAAAATCATAAATTATAAAACTATAAAATTAATAATTATTAAAAAAAAGTTTTAAAAAAATTTAAAAAGTAATTTAAATGTAAATATAATTTTAATATGTTAAAAGGACAAAGACATTTAACAAAAGCATTGAGATAAAAGGTTTCCGTTTTCAATATTCACAAATGTATTAACGCGCATTATAAAAGCATTTTTTATATATAATATAATATTTTTCACATTAAAATATAAGAGCGTAATAATCAACAAAAGGATAATATAATAATGATAAAATATCAGAATAATATGATAATATATTTATATATAAAAACCAAAATGATAGTAATGAAACTCTATAATTTTATGATTTAAATTATTATTTTAAAAAATATAAATTAATAAAATATTATTTACATTTTTATGCTTAACTATTATATTAGATCTGTGGTATTTTCTCGAATTTAATTTTAATGATTACATATTAAACTATAATTTAGTGCATTAAAAGAATAATTTATTTTATTATTTTTCATTTTCATATTTTTAAAGTATTATATGATTTTACATTTATCGCAATTTTAAAAACATTTTATTAAAAAATTCGATTTAAAAAATATAATTCTATCATGATCCATAAAATTATTTTTCGATAAATTCATAGGTTAAATATAAATTAAGAGCTTTGACTTTTATCTGATATAAGAATGTAATGAATTTATTATTATTTCACTTTTATATAATAATAAATTATATCATAATCTTTAACAATAAATAAATAATCATAAAATAAATTGTTTTATGATTAATCATTGTTTTTTTATTTACGTAAAAATATTGAATTAAAAATATTTTCAAATTTTTAATTTTTAAAATTAACTGAAAAATTTTAAGGAATCGGAGATATAATTCCGAAGAATAATGCCGATAATGGGCATTTTTAGGATGTCCCAAAACAACAATGGTCAGAGGTAAACAATAATTGATTAGAACAATAAGAGAAATGCGATGGTGCTTAAGAATGTTTTTTTACATAATTATAGACAAAAATTGCAACAATGGTTATATAACAATGGTTTATAATTTTGTCTTTATACAAATTATAAAGTATTGTCATATAAATATATTATTTAACTATAAATAAATACTAAAATATTAAGTGCATTAAATAATTTTAAAAGTATTTAATGTTTTATTTTTCAAAATAATATTTTAATTATGAATATAAATCATAATAAAAAAAAATAAATTAATAAAATTTAATATTTTTATTTAATTTTATAATGAATGAAATAAAATAACATTAATAAAAACATAATGATTTTATTATTTGTTAATAATGTACCGCCATTATTATCGGGTTTTAATGAATACGCTGATGATGTCGAACTATTAATTGTTGTAAATGTGTTATTTGATGTTTTATTTGTCGTTTCCATTGTTGTTCCTTTTGTGGGAGTATCTGAATTAGTACTTATGCTAGTACTACTACTGCCAATTGTTTCTGATGTTAATTCATTTGAACTAGTTAAGTCACTTTCACTTGAAGATGCCATTATATCATCTTTAATTGTAGTACTATCTTCTTCAGTGGTACTAGTACTTGAATCACTAGTAAATGAAATATCTTCAGATGTTTCATCAGAAAATATTGGTAATGATGATGATGATATCATAGTAGATATTTCTTCAGTATTATCTGTCGTATATAAATCACTATCTGTTTCACTATTACTAGTAAATGATGTACTTCCACTATCATTATTGTCAGATTCACTGCTAATTGATTCTGTATTATCAATGGTACTTTCTAAATCTCTAACGTTATCTGTTGTTATTTCTTCAGTCTCTTCATTAGTATTTTCATCAGTGCTATAGTCAAATGATGCACCCTAATTTTTAATTCATAAAAATTATTATTAATTTTTTAACAAAATATAACTTAAATAAAATTTTATATTAATTTATTTAATTAATATTTATAAATATAATAAAATAGATATTTAAGTTTATTATCATTATTATTTAACAGTATTACAATAAAGCAATTTATTAATAAGCAATATTAATTAAGTACATGTTAAAATACTTTTAATTTAATATTTTACAATAAATATATTAATTTCTTAAAATTTAAAAATGAATTGATATATCGTATGTATACGTTAAGAGTTAACGTTACGCTATTTGATGAGCTATTACAGTGTAATGGGAAATCAAAAAGTGCAACGTACAAATATGAACTCTTAACGTATACATACGATATAATAGAATAATATACTTTCATTTTTTCAATTTGGCAATGGTTATATGATAATTACAAAAAAAATATGAATATGTATCAAAATTATATTATTAAACAATTTATTTAATTTATTTTTTTATGTATTTAATTATAATAAACATAAATTGTGTTTAATAACGATAGTTTTGGAACACATTTACATTTTCTTTTTGTAATTATAATATAATCATTGCCAAAAATGATGAATAAAATAAATGTAATAAAAAGTAAACTTTGATATGAAAATCACGATATTTTGTAATTACGTTAATATGTTAAAATTTTTAAAATTTTTATAATTAAAAATTAAATTTTAATTATATCGTTATATAAAATTTAAAATCGAAATTAAATTATATAAAAATATAATTAAAAATGATATTTAATAAATAAATAAATAAATAAAACAATCGATGCATTTATATATTAATATAATGTTTTACCTGAATTTTTGAATATAATAAACAATTTAATAATATAAAAATAATTAATAATTTAAACATATTAATTTATATGGTAATTGTATGTTAATAAAAATAATAATTTAAAAATTTACAATAAAATATTTTATATGAATTCTCAGAAAAAAGTAAACTAAAGTTTTATTCATATTATTAATATATACAAAAAATGACGTAATAACGAAAGAGTTAAATGTGATGCTTTTTACTAATTTTTGACAAAACTTTCTTTTAATTAATTATGAAATTATATGATATGATAATATAATTTATATCTCAAATATTAAATATGCGTCACATTATTAATTATAATTTAACTAAAAATTAAGCTCTTAATATACATATATACATTAATAAATATAAAAATTTCTATTTTATCATTATATTTGTGTATTATAAATGCTGATAATTTAACAGACAAAAAACAGTTCATAATATGAATATACAAATATCATGAGTTTATCCTAAAATTTTTAATAAATATATATGAATACATATACCATTTTACCATATTTATAGACACAGTCTTATAACACGGGTGAGCACTTTTTGAATACCGCTAAAAATCATGCAAAAACAAAGTAAAAAAATATCATATGATATACTCGTGATATAAGACCCCCTATACTCATTTTGCTTTATAATACTCGATCTAAAAAGCGATGTAAAACTGTACTTTGTGATACTATTACATTTACTCATTCATTGAGTACACATTTACATTTTCATTACAATATAATGACGAAAGTATTGAATTAACATAAACATTTCACAGAATATTCACTAAAATATTTTTAAAAATAAAATTATCAATAAATTTCATTAATTAATGTCAATTAATTAATATCGATATTAAATTTATTTAATATATAAATTTAATTTATTATGAAAAAAATTGTATCATAAATAACTTTTTATTTAATTAATTAGTAAATGTAAACATTGTAACAAAATATTAATTATATTAAAATTATATACATATTTATAAATTGCATATTTATTTAAACATTTTATATTACATTTATTTAATTAAAGGTGTTTTAATATTTATTTAACTTTTATCGTTCATATATTATTTAATATTTTATTATTTATTTAATGTTTTTAGAAATTTAATGAACTTTTATAATTTAAATGAACTTTCAAATGCTTAAGTTTTCAATTATACAGTATATTTATAGTTGAGCAGGACCCTATGCAAGCGCATGTGCAATTTTATGTGTAAGCATTACATAAGTAAAAGCGCACATACTCTTGCATAGGGTCATGCTCAATTGTGCATATACTATAGAATATATATAATATTTAGGAGTGTTATGTACTTCGCCTTAAAACGTCATAAGGGCATTTCCTTAAAGTGAAATGTAAAGAAATAACGTCTAAAAAATATTTTAAATATATTCTTTATACGCATACTGACCAAAGCACGTGCTATACTGATTATTTTCTTTTTTTGACCTAACCATAGTTTCCTCGTAGACCTAACCTAACCAAACCTAATCAATATAAAGAAATGGAAAATGACTATTTACAGATCCATATTTTCACAGACCGATTAAAACACGTGTTTTACTGATGGTGTTTCTTTTTTAGATCCTAACCATGCTTTCCTCATACAGACCTAACCTAACCAAACATGATTAATATAAAGAAATCATATATTTAATACTAATATCATTTGATAAACAGTAATGGCGGCACATAGTTCTGGCATTTACTTCAATATTTCCAAAGAAATAAAATATATAATGCTAAAACCATATGGTGATATATTTAAAAGTTATTTCTGTACATTTCACTTTAAAGAAACGTGCTTATGACGTTTTGAGGTGAACTAAATTCAATCGAATATTTATTTTTAAATTATTTTAACATAGTTTTTAATTTTTAAAATAAAAGAATAATTTCATTAATATTTTATCACATTTTAAACTAAAATTAACTCATTATTTTGTGCCCTTTAATTACAATGCCGTTTATATCGGCATAAAAAGATATCGGAAATTTGTCCGTGACCCAAAATGGACATAATTCTTAAAATTAAAGATAAAAATATTAATGAAATATATTATTTGAAAACATTAATTTTAAAATATAAAATATAATTTATCCTTTGGTGATGCTCAAATTATAAAATTCATTTTTTGTAAATTTAAAAGTGTAAATAATTTTTTAAAATCTGAATGTGTTATTTTTTTAAATTTTATAATAATTTTTTTAAAAATATTTATTTTATGTAAAAATTAAGTATAAAATTAATTTAAATATTATTATTAACATTTAATTTTATAAATAAATTTATTAATTCCTAT
>JAQIXB010000641.1:0-15324 GCA_034697405.1 Mesoplophora pulchra | reverse complement strand
TTAACATATTTAGTGGACGTAGTTTATGTACACCTTACATTTGTGATGTCACTACCACACGGTACAGGGGCTCCAAATTTTTGAATGTATATTTTTGGCATTTTCGTAACATTTTTGTCAATTTTTTAAACACTCTGATACATGACGTATTAATAATAAAGAGGTCATGGTATACATGACGTTTTACTATCGTATATAAACGATATTTTTAAATAAAAAAATGATATTAAAAAACTAAAATCGGAAAATTCAAATGTGAAATTTATAAAATAATTAATCATTTAAAATTTTGAAAAAATGAATATATTTTTAACAAAAAAATTCATTTAATTAATGTTTTTGTTAATGTATTAATGAATAAAAATTTTTCGCATTTTTGGCCCGCATTTTGACTTTTATGAGGTCCGCAATTCCTCCGCATTTTAAGATTTTCCGCAAAAATATTATCTCTGATAATTACACAGTTTATAATATTAGTGCACTTTGTGAGAGTACTTATTTTTTATCAAATTTTTAATATTTTTTTTACTAAGTGTGCTTTAAAAGAATTTGCATAAAATAATTAATTTTTTCTTTAAATAAATTATTTTTAATAATTTTTAATATTTAAACGAATGCTTAAATTTCATCTTAATAATTATGTCAAAAATATATTATTTTTTGGGGAAAATACGTGTTTACACTCAATCTTAAAATTGATTTTTTTAAAAATATAATTTTATACCTCTAAAATATCTTAAAATATTACTTATAATTAGAGACCTAAAATCGCCGTAAAAAACTTATTTTTTTCCAAAAGAGATATCAAAGAAATAATTAGATATGTGTCCATATCTATAAAAAACATGACCTTTGACCCCAAAAAAATTTTGCTTTTTTTGGTCCTTTTTTCTCGAAAAATTTTCTTTACTCCCCCCTTAGTATTTTTAGAATTTTTTAAAATTTACTTTTTTTTGCTTTTTTTGGCATTTATAAAACTTTTTTTGGTCAAAAATTTTGCGTAAAATTTATGTCTCTACTTATAATATAATTAATTAAAATTTTTAAATGAATAATTACTATATATTAATTAATATATTAATTAATGTTAATTAATATTAAATAATAAAATAATAGGTAATAATAGTAAAACTGACACAATGTTATCTTAATTATGCATTATTAACATTTAATAATTGCAGAGCATCGATATTTTGTTCATATGATTATTTTTAAATCATTATTGAATAATAAATTAATAACGAATATTTTTAATTAAAATTTAATTTTAAATTTAATTAATATAAAATAAGTTAAGTTAACAGTTTAGTTAAAAGTTTCATCATTAATGGATAAATTCACGTGCAAATTCAACTGCAATTTGTCCCTATGATCATAACTTTTAGGGTAATAAAAAAAATATTCTTCAAATATGAAATATAAAAACTTTATTAATAAAAATAAAATATTATTAATAAATTACTTAAAAATATAAATAGTCCTTAATTATTGTTAATGTTCTTTTAAATTATTTTATTAATAAATATTTATAATGAAATTAATTTAAATATTTTTGTAATAATTAAAATTTTGTATTAAATAAATTAATTTAATTTAATTATATCACGTTCAAAAATTTTATATATAAATATTTATCATAATATTTAACAATTTTTATTCTAAAAATTCAATATCTTACAAATGTATAAATGAAATAATTATAATTTTAAACTCTTTAATTACAGCATAAGTTAGAGTTTTAAATACAAATTTCAATTGAATTTTGGCATTAATTTCATAGGTATTTTCTGACATACAAATATTTTATAATTAAACTTTATACTAATATTACGTTCAAATTTAGTTGCCATTTATAACTATTGTCGTAAATATACTACAGATTAATCATAAAATTTATTCCGTGACATCAGATTTAGACTCAATTTGGACTTTTAATACCTTAAATATTTTAATAAAATTTTATAAATTAAAAGCCAATTTAACAGTAATTCATAATTATTTAAAATTTAATTTTTAAATATCTATGAATGGCGTATTTTCTTATTTCATTATCCAATGCAATTATAAGATTTTGTGCATTCAAAATGTTATTATTAGAGACGTAAATTTAAGCCAAAATTTTAGACCAAAAAAAGCATTTAAAATGACAAAAAAGCAAAAAATGCATATATTTTAAAAATTTTAAAATATACTAAGGGGGAGTAAAGGAATTTTTTTAAGAAAAATGAACCAAATAAAGCAAAAATAAGCAAATTTTTTTTGTGTCAAAGGTCATATATGGACGTATATTTAATTATTTCTTTGGTACCTCTTAAAATAAGCATTTAAAAAAAGCATTTTAAGCACTTTTTACGTCTCTAGTTATTATAATTTCTTTAAACATTTCGTTAAACATTTTTAACATATTTTACGCTTGCTTATTATTCCTTTGCTATTTATTAAGCTTCGTAAAATAAGCATTTTACGAAGCTTTTAGGTCTTTAGTTATAAGATATTGACGATTATGTGAAATTTAAATAATTATAAAATTTAAGAATATATT
The DNA here is from genome assembly GCA_034697405.1 of Mesoplophora pulchra. Taxonomy (NCBI): domain Eukaryota; kingdom Metazoa; phylum Arthropoda; class Arachnida; order Sarcoptiformes; family Mesoplophoridae; genus Mesoplophora; species Mesoplophora pulchra. Next base: position 12,782 of record JAQIXB010000641.1, on the reverse strand, counting down.
TAATAAATGTTTTGAAATGATAAAAGATATCAAAATATATGATAATATAATTCAATAATAATATAGTGAATAATATAAAAACATTTTTCATGAAAAAGTCCACTTAAGTATAATATAATATGATCAATAAAATGGTTATATTAACTATATATATGTGCATCATATATATATTGTTAAACACACATGGGAATTGACATAAATTAGAGATAATAATAATAATAATACGATGAAAAAGAATTAATATATATTCAGAATGTATATTTAAAAGTATATTTTATGTACCGTATAACTTCCAATAAACTCCCATGACGTTTATATTTTCGAAAGGTCTAAAACTTGTGCGCTGATTAAATGGATGGTTAAATATTTTAGTAAAATTATAATATTTTTGGGAAAAAAATTTAAAAAATGTCCGGTTATGGTTTTTTAGGTATACTATTTGATCATTTACAAAAATAAGTGCATTTGTGTTTTGTAGAGATACATTCTAATGGGAGAAAATCTATGGCAGAAAATCAGAAACAAAAAATCTTTCCATCTTTTGGATGTTTTCATCTTTTCAATTGTAGAGGTTCTGCTGTATTTGGTTTATTTTTATATATTATATTATATATTAATATCAATGCAAATATTAATGGTGATATCATTAATGTTCTTCTATAGGATACCATTTTATGATATTTGATCGTTATTAGAATGGTTTTGTATCTTAACGATGGTTTATAAAATGATTTTTTAAATGGGCTTTGAATTTATTGAAAGATATTCAAATGGTTTAATATGGAGTATCGCGCATCTCTATACTTCAGGATAAAGGTTTCACATGTTTCCAGTGATGCAAATGTAAAAATCAAATAAATATGTCTTAAAATGTTTTTTGTTTAATTGAAAATAACAAATTTAATGACGTTTATTATAAGCATAGGCGCTTATTCTTAATAACGATTCTAAAACTGGGCATTTATCAGATGTGTGCATTCATTGGAAATTTTACGGTATACTTATTAAGTACATGCATGGAAATATATATGAAAATATATTTTTAGGGCTCTCAATTCTGTTTTCTGTTTGTATTTTTATAAATAATTAGTGCATAAATATGGGAGTCACTCTAAGACTTCCCTAAGACAAGTTCCTCATCATCAATCGATTTTATCTTAGGGAAGTTTCACTGTAATTATTTTTTAAAAATTAATATTCTTTTTAATAAATTATCCCGATTTTCGGGGAATTTTTCCGGGACACTCCCTAATAATAAGCCATTACACGCCCCTTTGTTATTACTGTTTCTGTTGTGTGCAATCAGCTGTTGGACATAAACAATGAAATTCACTGTAGTATATGTCAAGTTTAGTTTTAATGAGCTAAATCCATCAGAATATAATAAAAATATTTAATTATTTATACTGTTATTTTAGTCATAGACGCATGTAAAGTGATTAACATGAGTTTGCACCGCAATGACAAAATACTAAATTCAATTAAATTTGAAATTCTCTAATTCCACAAAAAGTCCACATTTAAATCCACATTTTGAAAAATTTTATTAAAATTTTGAAAAATGTATTAAAATTTAAGAAAAATAAAGTTTTAATTTTCACTATGAATGTTTAAAAAATAATATTTAAAATAATATTTTTATTAAATTCCATCATTTTATTATTATTTTATTTCAATTAATCATCAATTATTTATTATTTTAAAATTTAAAAAAATTCACCTAAAAATACTTTTAAACATAATATTGTTAAACATCCCAAACGGACACTTTTTAAAAATATTTTCTGAAAATATTTACTAAAATTTCATAATTTAAAAGTGAAAAAAACTATTAAAATAATATAAAAAATGTTTCATTTACGGGCTATAATTATAAAATATATTTCAAATATATTTTGAAATATTATTTTGAAAAATTATTAGAAATGTGCATAAATGCTGATTAATTTAAATAATAAAAATATACTAAAAATTGAGGTTTTATAATAAGCATTATATTGAGAATATTATATTTTACCATAGTTAGCATAGGAACTGCCTCAATACGGAAACCTCTTAAAATGGAAAAAAGTCTGCTCATGACACTTTCCATAATGCAGAGATTTATATATTTATTTATATTTATATATAAACATATATAAATACATATGTATATAAATATATAATTTTTTTATTATATGCGCATAATGGACACAAAACAATATATCTCTGAAATATTATGTTCATACACATGTACGTACAAAAGAAATAAAATATTATATTTCACTTTTATAATAGTGATGTCATGAATCAAATGTTATAATATAAAATATGATACTCACGTATGTATTTTTATATTTATTTAATAAAATAATAAAATATATTTTATTTCAGCATACATCTTTGAATACATCGTTATTATTTTGCTCTTTTCATTTACAAAATACTAATTTAATGTTAACATAAATAATAAAAAGAAATTCATGGCATTTATTCATATGTAAATCTTAAAATAGAAATAAAATTCATTTTTAGCGTTTTTTAATAAATATTTAATAAAAATTTCTTAAATATTCATTTTTAAGTGATTATTTAATTTATACATATTTTATGTAAAAATTGGAAAAAATGACTTTTTTTTAATTATTTTCTAATTAATGTTTATTTTACGCATAATTAAAGTGATGACATAAGTATTATATCGTATATGTATTTTTAAATATATTTTAAGTGTTTTATTAAATGATTTTTTCATTATAAAAATAATAATAAATACCGTAAAACATTCAATAAATCACTACTGTATTGAACGTTTATAACGCGCACCTGAAAACCTGTTTTAAACATGCAATATACACTGTACATTATAAATAAGCATTTTAAAAATGCATTATTTATTATATTTATTAAATTCAATTTAATTTTTTAAATGATAAATCCTTTCTGCGTACCTATTTCCATGTTCTTCAGCATATTTGATAATAGGTAATTTCTTTGTTGATGTATACGATTGTCTTTTCATATTAAAATTATTTAATTTATAATTATAGTTATTTTATATATTTTATATATAAAAATTTCATTCATAAAAATATTTGTAAATGCCTCTTTTATAAACACGTGGGGATGTTTATTACAAATTACAAATTCTTATCATACTTATTTACCTCTTTACACTGTAATAACCGGTTATTTCTGGTGCGCGTTATAAACGTTAACAGTATTATTATTTCGAAATGTTCGAAACGATTATTATTTTTGACACTGATTTTTAAAATTTATAAAAAAAAAGTTTTAAATAAAATTTGCAAATCTCTAATGGAACTTATATCATGAGGGAAAAAGTGTTTTATTAAAATGATATGATTTACATTAGAGACATATAAATTTATTAAAAACTTTTTTCGATGTTAGCATATTTTCATATAAATACAGGACAAGAAATATTTTCGCATTATGAAAGGTTCCGCTTTATAGAGGTTTTATTGTATTAAAATGCTCAGAATAATTAGTAAATAGCAAATATGACATGCATTTTGCAATAGATCATGGCGTTCCCGAGATATTGACTTTTAATTTTAATAAAAACATTTTTTTGTTATATTAAAATGCTCACATCGCTATGGCAATACAAATGTGACATTTGAGTTCATAGTGTTAAAAGTATTGACCTTTAATGACACAAAAATTGCTTTTTTAATATCATGATCTATTTCTAAAGGAATGTCATATTTGAAATTTACTAATCATTCGCAGCATTTTCATATCATAATGATCACATAAATGCAATAAATTGCAAATCCCAAAATCACAAAATAATTAATTTTTCGTGATTCTATTGAAATGTTCAAAAATAAATTGAATTTATTAGTGACTAATTATTCTAAGCATTTTGATACTCATGACGAACATATACTGTCCCCGATATCTTTAAGCCTACTTTTGCATTTTAATACGAATATGCTATACGCATGCTGGAATATTCATTATCCGTATTAAAATGCAAAAGTAGGCTTAAAGATATCGGGGACAGTAAATGCTGTAAATTTTAAATGTCAAAAAAAGGTATGGGGACTAAAAACGGACATTCGGCCTCAAGTGGCTAATGATGGCCTTAAGTGAAATTCCGGGAAAGTTGGGAATCTTCCCAATTGGGAATTACGGGATTCTATTTTTTCGCCCCATACAGGGACAGCCTAACGATTTGAATGGCGATCGCGTGTTTCACTGTTTTAATGTGAAAATGAACGCGGAATTACGTCATTGTGTTTGAAATGAGCGGAGCATCGTTCATCATTATGTGACGTCATGACCTTTTCAAAATGATACTCAGGGTATTGATTTATAAAATGGAATCAGAATTAACTTTATCTAACATAAGGTCGTTTTGGGCATTGTCCTTTAAAAGTTATACTAAAAGTATAATATAATTAAAAAGCATAATATATTTAATATTTTAAAAATTAAAATTTATGATTAATATTTAGGATAAAAGTTAACGTGTGTATCGTATGTAAAAGATGTTACTATTTATAAATTGCGTTATTACAATTTGATACGCTAATACAAAGCATACTTAAAAAATATACTTTGTACCGTATCATTTATGTTATGGTGTACTCTGTGCACGCGCATGTGCTATTCTATGCGTAAGCATGTGTTATGCAGGAAAGCATCTGTGTGTATGTGTGTGACAGGAAAGCATAGCACATGCTTCTCATAGAATAGCACAGGCGATTTCACGCATTATGTTTTTATAGTTTTTTGGTTATGTTTGATTCTGTGCAAAATTATTAAATATTTTAAAATAATTTTTAAATTACATATTTATGTGATTTAACATCAAATATATAACACTTTAGAATATGTTAAATAAAAAATGAATTTTAAAAGTGTTCATTCGACTTTTTCTTTTATCAGTATTTTAATAATTTTTTAATAATTTTTTAATAATTTTTTAATAATTTTTTAATAATTTATTTTTAAATGAAACGTTTTGACTATGAATTTCTAAATTCGTTTTTATCATTTTTATCATATTCATAATATATTATTATAAAACATAAAATCAATAAAAAAAATCGATTCTTTTAATTTACCATTTTTTAAATGTATAATTCGTTTAAAGGTGAAATTATTGAGGACATTTACATGAAAAGGAATTAATATGAATAAATTTATTATTTAGAATATCAACAAAATTAGTTATGAATAAAGAAATGCATAATTATTAATGAAACATGTTTGAAACACGCTTTTTCTATTAAAAGCAGTTATTTGTTTTGCGGTTTTCCATTCACTGTAATATATCGCAAATATAAAATCAATTCCGATGTCATCTTTAATGTTTGAAAACTTTCGCTGTGACATTCATGACCCCATACCTCATACCTCTGTTTTTTCCAAAGTCCTCATTTCAAAAGTAAATCTGTACATTGATTTTCGGGATAATTTCATATTACATTTATTTTGCAAAAAGAATCATGTGCTCATTTATTATTTGATTTTATCCCGAAAATTATTATACCGTAAAATAAATAAAAAATTTAAATTAAAAACATACTCAATTTATGAACATAAATGTCACTTAAAAATGCTAAAATTAATTTCATTTTTATATATAATTATAAAAATGTCAAATTTAAGCACATCCTTTTAAAGTGTTATGATATTAATCGATATATGATTCATCATTCATTGTAATGAACCATCGCTTCGCTACAATTAAACTGTTATTGTAACGGAAGAGTACGGAGGAACGGTGCCCTTTCTCCGTAAGACTCTGTATATGCTTAGATCAAAGGGTCTGATACATTCGGTGGCGTATGATGAAAAGACACGGTCAAAGCTATGATAGAATAGAGTATGCGGCAGAGTGTGGTGCAGCGTAAGAATGGATGAAACTATGAAAGATTTTTACTTTTTTCCCCTCCCAAAGTATACGCAATTCCATAGACACAACAATATTAAGTTTCCCGTCTTTTACTTCCCATTCACATAGTCTTATAAACTCATTATTATGTTGTATTTTCATCTTTTATTTAATATTTCATGTGACATTAAATTATGAATTTTAATTAAATATTCAAAATATTTACTAAAATGTTTTATATAAATAAAAACCGTCATATAATTTTAAATAATTTTTATATATTAATTCTTAAATTTAATAAAATAAAATTAAATGTAAATATATTTATCAAAACATATTACTTGAAATATTTGAAATATTAAAGCCCTCTTTTAACTGTTCATAGCGTTGTCTTTCACTTTTAGATACTGACGGTTTAAGTTTATTTAATGCATTTTCAAAATGTGATAATGAAACAACAATGGTTTCAGAATGTATTTTATCATTAATGTACTGTTTTAAGGCACATAATGATGCTTCACGCAGTAATGCGGAGAGATCCGCACCGCTGAATCCATTTAATCTCTCATCTTTTGCTATTGACACTATGTCAACATCTGAAGCCAGAGGCGGTTTTGTTCCGTTCTAAATATTATTATTATTTATTAATAATATAATTAATACATTTATTTATGATATCATTTAATCTCTAACTTTAACTAATGACTAATAAATAATTCAATTTTTATCATTTACTTTTATAACTGACTAATAATGTGATTCATTTTTTTCTGAAAAAATTCTATTTTTTTAAAAAATGTATAAAAATGTATAAATATGTAAAAATATACACATAAAAAAATTAGAAATATTTTTAGATTTTTAAAGGTAAAAAAGCCTAAAGGGTGATTCTATGCATACATACCCGACTCAAAGTCCTGAGAATATCGATTCTGTCCTCATCTGTGGGGAGATTCACATACAGGATTTTGTCGAAACGTCCCGGACGAAGAATGGCAGAATCGAGCATATCGGGTCTGTTGGTCGCGGCCAAAATAAAACAGTTCCTCGATTCTAAACCGTCCATTTCTGTTAATAATTGATTTACGATTCGTGATGAGACATTAGAAGAGTCAATATCGGTGCGTTTTGGGCATAGGGCATCGATTTCATCAAAAAAAATGACACACGGTTTTGAATCACGCGCACGATTAAACACTGATCTGATGGCCCTTTCCGATTCTCCGACATACATATTTAACAGTTCAGGGCCTTTTACAGATATAAAATTAATTCCCGATTCATTAGCAATTGCTTTGGCCAAAAGGGTTTTGCCGCATCCCGGAGGTCCACACAATAGTATACCCACAGAAATGGGTAATCCTAATTTCTTTACATAATCATGATATCGGACCGGAGCCAAAATTGATAATTGAAGCTCTTCACGAATGTCTTTTAACGCTCCAATATCATTCCATGTTACATCAGGAATCGTCGCGAATCCCTCACGTTTTGAGGACGGCTGAACCCGTTTTAAGGCAAATTCAAAATCATCCAAATTTATAGACAGAGATTGCATTATGTCATCATCAATGGATATTTCTGATTTTATTGAAGAATTTATATCGATATTTTTCAATGATAATACTTTATCCAAAGAGTGAACAGCGGCCTCACGAATTAAACTCTTTAAATCTGCGCCGACATAACCCGGGGTTCTATGTGCTAATGCTTCATAATCAAAATGTTCACATAATTTCACGTTTTTACATAAAATTTGAATCATATCTTTTCTTTGGTTTTCATCGGGAATTCCTATGCTAATCTCTTTGTCGAATCGTCCCGCACGTCTTAAGCCATTATCAATTGCATCGGGTCTATTCGTAGCACTCACAACCATCACATTACAATCACTTCGTTCATCTGAATTTAAATCATCTAAACACGTAATTAATTGTGTTACGATACGTCTTTCCATTTCTCGTGCCGCATTTTCCCGTTTCGGGGTAATCGCATCGATTTCATCGATAAATAAAATACACGGCCCTATGCTTTTGGCTAAACTGAAGAGATCACGTAATTTTTCTTCACTTTCTCCTGAAATTCCCGAAACGATTTCGGTCGCACCGCATTTAATTAACGGAATGTTAAAATGATTGGAAATCGCTTCGACGATCATGGTCTTTCCCACTCCCGGAGGTCCGTGCAAAAGGAATCCGCGCGGAGCATCGATGCCCATCATTTTATATAATTGCGGATGACGTAAATGCAGTAATGTCCTTTTAATGTCTTCAATTACATGAGTGATGCCTCCGAAATCATTAAAAGACACACGCGGTTTTAATAAATACTTTTCTTTGAGAATCATATGCTTTTTTAATGACGTATCAATTTCTTTTTCCGATTTTATCATCTCTTTTTTTTCCGATTTATTTTTCATGCGTTTTTTGGATGATGATAAAAGCGATTTATTATCATTATGATCGTTTTCATGAAAGAAATGTTTCGATGAAATTGATTCATCGGAATGACCCCTCAGATATAACTCATTTAATGATTTATTCATTGTGTTTTTATCAGAGTCTTCATCATTCGCCGATCGTGAATCACTCACATTTTCAATCGTTTTTTTTGTCATTTCATTATCGAATTCATCATTTAATTGCGCATTAATAATTTCCAATGCTTTAGTCACTGATCTCTTTAATGATGATTTCGTTTTTCTTTTATATTCATTATAACATTTTTGGAGATTATTCATAATAAACATCACATCAATTATTGGATTTTCCGCTAAAATCTTTTAAATGATAAAATAATTAAAATTTAGGATATGATAAAATACGGACCTTTTCAATGCGCGGAATTAATTTATTATCACCATAAATAGCACCATGATGTGAATTACATTTTTTGTTATTAAATGATGAAAATGGTGATGATGTTAAAGGGATGAAATCATCGGTGCGCCGCTTTTTAGACATTTTAACACAGAATCACGTGCCTTTAAACACGTGTTTTTTGTTTTCATTAATTTTCAATATGAACGTTTTATGTTTACGCACATTTACATCATGTAAATTACATGTAAACACATACGCATAATACAAATTCAATACGATTGAGTCATATATTTATTGCAATAATATTGAATGAGAATTTAATTTTAAAATATTTTAAATTATAATTTAAATATATTTAAATATAATATTATTTTTTTAATAATATATGTATAATTAGAAATGTATGATAATGAAACACGTATAATAAACTGATAAAATAAAAGTGATAAAAAAGTTATCATAATTATGAATATATAAATATGAATATTTAGTGATTATATACGTTAAAATGCCGTTACGACACTTATGGATCGTGTCTCTTAATTCAAAGGCATTAATATATTCACGGAAATTTCCGGCCGTAGAAAAGAGGGCCCAAAATGACGGTCATGAAAGGATTCCGCAATGGATTAATACAAAAATCGTATCCTCTTTAATGTCATCTTTGGCTATTATTAATGAAGAAAATTGCGATTCTTATCATTTCGACTGTACTCAAACTAATCAATTGCCGGTCATTGAAATTGTATGTGAGAACTTTAGACTGTGGCCTATGGTTATAATAGAACATAACAGAGTCCTTTTCTGTGGTCAGTCACTAATGGATAATCGATCATCAGAAATTATTAATCATAAATCCATTTCTTTATGTTTTGCGGCCCTCCAATTAATTGCGAATGCATTCGCATTTAATGATAATGTAATTCATTTTTATATATAATTTCATCTTAAATATTACCAAATATAAGAGTACATTTATCTTTTATGATATAATTATATGTGAAAAAGTGTCACGCATGACCGGGAATCAGAGAGAAACTCCCAAAATTCCCAACAAAATATCTCTATTATTATATTATAGAAATGCGCTCATGTTTCTTAAGGATGAAATCCTAAACGGTTCCATTTGGAGCTGGAATTTTCCATCCCTAAATGTAGACATTAATCATTTAAAGATATGTAGATTCAGATGCAAATTTTTCATAAACAATTTTCGGGTAAAAAATAATATATTTAAATGATTCATTTTTAAAATCATTTAAATTCTTTGTCAATGAAATGAAAAAATTGAAAATTTTCTTTTTTTAAAAAAACCTTTTTACGTTTTAATAATTATCTTTAATTAATAATTCTTTAAATGAAAAGGAATTTTAACCTTAGTCCGATTTAAAATAATAAATTTATAAAATTTTTAAATAAATTTTGAAAATTTAATTTAAAATTTTTAAATATTTTATAGAAAATTTCAAAAATCGAAAATATCATTTCATTGCATATGCCGTTTGGGACTTTAATTAATACGAAAATCGATACTTTAAACGAACAAAAGATACATCGACAATCATTAGATCATAATCAAATTCATATAAAAATTAATGAATTAATATCTTCGGCCGAAAAAAATAATGAAATAGTTTTTGGCACTATAAAAGTGGATTATAATTTAAATTCTTCTATTAACAGTACGATTATATTAAATATAAATAATTTAAATTTATATAATTTGTTATTATCTCCAAATTGTGTATTAATAAACAACAATAGAATCGATATAAAATTAAATAATGCCATTTCCACAATTATTAGATATAAAACTGATAAAGAAATAATGAGTGAATCATTAATATATTATGAGTATGTTATAATGAGAGATAAAAATAATGAAAATATATTTAAATATCATTTATCACTGAAATTAAGAAATTCGTCTCAAATTAAATTCACGCATTTTAATGTTCAGATGCGTCAATATCGTGATTCTGTCGCATTAATCCCTTCGAATTCGTCATTAGATTGGGGCCGTCTGCAGTATAACAAAGACATGATCGAATGGATCATCGGCACAAAATTCCCAAAATCGGCTCACATTAAATTGAATTTCGATATATTTTCATTGAATGGTAAATTATTAGATTTAGAAACGGTATGCAATTTTAAGATCGAAAATATGAATTTTAGTTTTAGAAATTTAAAATATGAAAACGTAAATTTTATGCATAATAACGTCATATCAAAAGTGCCAATTAAATTTGAATCTGTGATTAATTCACATGATTATAAATTAATTCCCATTTTCAAATGATTTTACATTTTATTGCAATGGTGTCATAAATTACTATTTAAATAAAGAACGGAATCATTAAATCACTTAATAATTGAATTTATAATTCGTAATTTACGATACCATTTCACTGTTATACATTATACATGTATTAATGTAATAAATTATATTTATATTGATATGTAATAATTGTAATATAAAATAATTATATTTAATAAACATTTATATTATAATTTATTTAATAAATACATAAAAATGGCATTTAATTATTCTTCAAAATCATCATTATCATCATCATGATAATACATATCATCATCAGATATTTTTGTATTATAATCGAATCTGTCTTTAGCGTCATTCATATCATAATCGATTAGCATTTTGCTTAATAAATGCTCTTTTCGTGCATTACGTGATAATCGCTGTCTCTTTTTGCGATTCGTGATTATAAACGTTTTCATGTCCTTTATTCTTTGGTCAGTGTCTCCTTCGAATGGCGATTCATTTCTTTTGAGAGGAATATCCCAATCATGGGGTGGTAAAGGATCAGCGACAGCATTAAATGCTCTGTGATTCGCCCGCGATTTTTTTAAATTCTCTAAAACATTATTAATCATTTGTTCATAATTAAGTCCTAAAACGTCCATTCGCATATCATTGGGTTTATTAATCTTAAGAAATGAATATCCCGTTTTAGTCATCGCTTTAGTTATTTCTTCGGAATTTAGCGTTTTTAAATCGATATGATGAATGCGTTCTATTGTTTGATACGGTTTTTCATTGTGAATGTCGTCATTCGATACATAATCATGACCAAAATCAGCATTTCGCAGTGAATTTTCCAATATTTGTAAATGATGTTCTTTCATATCATAAACGAAATTAATTAATGGGATGCGTCCGATGAATCGAAAATCATTGATTCTCTGATGCAAAACGCCTTTCAATTTATTCAATTCATTTGCGATTATGTCAATATTTATGTCTTTTGATGTCACCCAATATATGTTAAGGTAATTATAATGCTTCGATGTATTTACCTTTAGTATAAGATAAGGTTAGGTTATGCTTAACCTTTAAGTATAGTTAAGGATAGTTAAGGACAGTTAAGGACAACTGAAGCTATGCAAATACCTGAGTGATTCTAATTCCATAATCAGTGATTACTTTAGACATATCATTAAATGCCATCGCTTCAGTTACACATTCAATGAAATGTTTATTCAGCACTTTCATTCGTCGCGTTAATACTTTACCATTATCATTATTATCATTTACAAAAATCGGCATATTTTTCGATGCGATAATATTATTACATATTTTAACGGCTTTTGGGGGCCCATCATTTTTAGGTATTAATTTATTAAAAATGTTCATCTGTTGAATCCTTTGGGAGACTCTGAATGTGCACTTTTCTTTTATTGAAAAATATGAATATGATTTTAATTTTAAAAATGAATTTTTATACATTTTATTATTTACATAAATCACATGTCAATTCATAAGCATGTTTCATGTATGTGTACTATACACGGGACAATTAAATGAGAGTTTATTTAGTAAATACAGTATATTTAGTACGATGCTATGCTCTTATAAGTTTGTCATGAGTGTAATGTAACGCATTCGCACATGAATTTAGAGAATTCTTTTAAATCAAACGCCATCTATACACTAAAGGTAACTATGGATTACTAATTCATGTGCAATGGTGTTAGGCTATGTTCGCAGTCTGTGGATAATCCTTTTATGATAGAAATAGAGATAATAGCATTATCCTGAATCGCGTTCGTAGTCCAATACATTTTAGGATTGGATTGAATAGTGA